>CM046035.1:68883075-69118075 GCA_025215565.1 Flaveria ramosissima
ATCTCGCATCCGCTCAACCATGGAATTTGGATGAGGAAGCAACTTTAGCTCTTGCTATATTTCAGATGACACCCTAACCGCTAATGTTTAAACTGCATGTATAAATTAATATTTTTTGATTATGTAATATTCAAAATTATATTGCTTCATGATATGATATTATCTATATTTTTTATCATAGTAATATTTAAATTTATATGTCAAAGGGTCTTTAACCTAGCAGTATTCAAGTGTTGGGAAATATGTCATTTTTCAAAAGCTGGAGGTTTTAAACGTCATTTGGACAAAAAAACTGGCCACGACGATATCAATATTTTGTACGTGACTACTTCTCGATGCCGTATATAGAATAAAGGCTTAAAGTTTAACCATGTATCGGCTTGAGATATTGTAAGATGTTCTGCTAGGTAAGCATTGGTTTAAAAAACGAGTCAAAGAAGTGTAGTCTATCCTCAAAACGAAAAAAGACATCTGATTCCAAAATTCGTTATCTTTATCACTTAATCATTACACGTATAGAATCCCCGTTAAGAATTTTCCACTAAGTTGAACTAAGCAATTACTGAAAACCGAACCTGAATCCCGGGATGGATTACTCTTTTTATTATTGTCTTCTAATCAATTTTCATTACTTGTAATTTGTTTTCTTAAGTTAATTTGATAATCATTCCAAAATTCAATTTTCACAGCCAAGAGGCAATAGTTTAAGTATTCAATGATTTAGTTTTAATAAAGTAACTTAAAATTAAATAATCAAACAAATCGTGTAACATTAACCACATGCTACTCGTGGATATGATAACTGACTTACTCTAGCTGCATAGGTTAATTAGGTTAATCAAGAAGCACATATCCTAAATATAACAGAGTGAATTAAATAACTAACCACTTAACTTAAGAGTATAAGGAGTGGTTCTTGACTTTTTTATTTCCCAATGTGTCATGTTAAAGTCATATTATCAATCGATCTCCATACTTTTCTCATTTTAATAGAAATGGTCTCCCATTTTTCTCATTTCCCACATTTGCATCATAGAGTGGTAGGCTACAACTCTTTTACTCACCTTCTTTGATGAAGCATTCACGATCACCATTCGGTGGCGAAAATTTGAACCCGAAAATTAAATGGAGGTATTACCGATTGGGGATTGAATTCATTGATGGTTTCTTGAGACTTCCTCGAGACAATTCTGTATGGCCTAAAACATAAGAGGACATGGAGTGGATTTGATAATTCCACTTGTCGAGCTTGGTAAATATCACACGCCGGCTAAAGTGGAAACACCAAGACATGATGAAATTGAATCATAACACAATGATAAAGAGTACTAAAGAAAATTAATTATTAAAATCGAATAGTTGGTTACATTCAATCATAATAACAAATAAACCAAACAATTAAATAAGTCTTCATTTTATTCAAAGTCTAACTAGGTCCAACTAAAGCTTATTCTTGAATCCTAGCATGAGCAAAGCAACGAACTTAGTTTCCATTACCTGAAAACATGCTAAAATATGTCAATTAAAAAGTTGGTGAGCACATAGGTTTAGAAGTATATATAATAGATAACAATGTACAAACCAATACATAATTTTCCAAATACAAGTAAGTAAATTATTATATATGAGTCCACAACCAACCCTAGTGATCGAATGCCCTCCCGTCTAACCCCCTAACACAAGATGCCAGACTCATAGTATGCTTGTCTAGTATGTAGTTTCTTTCATCCAGCTCCTTTCAAGTCAAAAAAGAACATTTTGACTCAAGGGACGCTCAGTATTGATTGGCATGCATCAACCCGAGTACCGAATGGGCTTGTCAGGCGATAGATCTATCTACGTACTCCCATGGCTTCCCCGAAGTTAATGGTTGTGTAGATTTTAGAAAATAAAGGGACTTAATAGTAAAAAGTGTCATAGAATATAGCAACATGTATAATTAGTTTAGTTTTACTAGTATAAGAAAGATGTCATCGAGTTTGCAAAAGACTAGTTTGACTTTAGAATTTGAATTTCCAGTTTGATATAGAGAGCGTGTTTCCACCCTAAAATACAAAATAAAAAGGGGCTATGAACTCACCTTGTAAAGTATGTGGGTTGATCTTGCAACTTGTATTTGAAGTGAGGATTGCCCTAAATAAGTTTATTTAGTTATTTTATTATTATGTTGATAGTTGAAGGGTTGTTATTGTAGAAGTTTAAGAATGGTTGTCGTAAACTAGATATGTGTAACCCAGAGTAGCACATCCAACAAAAGAATTCCCAGGAAAGAGTTGGTGGATTTTAATCACTTAAGTACCCAGTCTTTTCTTAGTCATAACCTTTTGTTTGTCATATAACTACATACCAGGTGAAAAGATTCTATATATATATATACTAGACCAAGTTAAATGTGTGTTTAGTATGTTCATAAAGTATAGGGAACAAGTGTAAATATAAGTTTAGTAAGGATGAGAATAAACAAGTCGTATAAGATACAATTACAATTGAAAAATATGAACAACTTTACTAGAAACATGATTCAAGTTGATAGATAATCATAAGAATCATTAAAGTTTGGATTTTTATTGTTTAAAATATGTTTATATTATTTTTTATAATAAAAATCATTGCTTTATTCATGAAAATATTGGAATGTTGTAAAAGTTAGGGTTTTGACATCTTTGGACAAATTCACGCATTAAACTCGCGCGAGTTATTTGAGGGGTCAGATCAATGAGTTAGAAGACCTTATTTATATGGTTGGAAAGATAAGACTCTTAATTTTATTTTTATAAAAAGAATCATCGAAAAAGGATTTGTTATGAGGGAGATGTGATTGTCCGAAGTTTGCCCCATAAATCTATCGAAATTCGAAAATTTAAGTTTGATGTGTTTAAGCAAAGTTTTGATGATTTCATATTTTTTTGATGCTTTGATCCATCTTAGATATATGATTACTTCACAAATATATTATTTAAGCATAGATACAAGCTAGTTATGACTGAATTTTGATAAAACAAAATTGGAAATGTATGAACATGAAGAACACGAAGAACGCGAAGAACACTAAAACTTACTTGATAGGAAAAACTTCTTGGATTTTCAAGAGAGGTGCTATAAGTTGATATTTGACTCTATAGAAGCTCTAGATTTAGATTTTGGTGTGAAAAATAATGAGAATAAGACCCCTATTTATAGTGGAAAATTTAGGGTTTTAGGTTTCATTTAGGATAGATTTTCTTAATATTTTTATTAAAAAAATCATAAATTTTAGTAGGGATAGGGATGAACGATTTTTTATATTATACAAGACTTTCAATTGATAAAATAAAAGATTAATATTAAATATTATCCTCGTACTCATAAAGAACTGTGTTTTGCAAAGAAACATCCCCTGGATATATCAATTCAATCTATCATGTGTTTGAAATTTTAGTTGCTTAGCTTTAATGAAACAAGGAACTGGTGAAGAAATAAAGTTATAAGATTGGAAAGAAATGAAGTTGAAACGAGGACAATATTGAGTTTTTCATTAAATACACAGTTTTTTCATGACACACATGATATTTGATTTATGACGTCTTACACATAGAAGCTTATAATATTGATATGAAGACGAATAAGATCCATGCATATAATCATGGTGACATCGGATTTATTTGTTGATTCAATGGAGAAACTTACACGAAGACTACTATATCGTCAAATTCTTAGTCCAACAAGTCATATTGTTTTGTTATTCATTCCGATAAGACACTATTTAGCAGTTATGATTGTTATTTTATTGTTATTAATGTAGGAAATAGGTTCACTTTTATGTTAAAAAATAATAATTCTAACGATACTCTCGTTAACCATGAGAAATATTTTAGTACAATACGTTTACAAATACGACAAAAAATAAATATAAACAATATTTATGTACCAAACTTGATTCGAACAAACGTTTTTAGTATATACTCCAACGAGTCTTCACATAAAATTCTTACACGAGTCTTCATCACGTTTGAATCTTCAACTATACCCCTTGACTACAACAATAACAAACAAAAGATTGACGGTTGTGGCTGAGGATCGTGTTAGACACGGGTCGCTTAAAACAGATTTCGCGTCTCTACTCAAGACAACGCGTCTGTCTCCCAGGGTACAACAGCCAAAGCAGTATGTACTGCCGGAGAGTGTCTCGGTCCAAAAGATCACCGGGTAAACTAAATGTGTTATGAAGTTATATGGAACAAGATTAAAGATGATGGTGTATGAAGAACAATTTAGAGAGTGCTCCTCTCTAAATTTCTATAAAACTTGGATACTAAAGAAAAATTATATTTCTTCTTCTTACTTTTCATCATCATGAGTTTGTTTATATACTCATGCTAATAAGTTCATATTAATGTGAGTTTTATGATTCACAACCAAAACTCCCATTTGATTTATGAAATATTTTATGAGACCAAATTAAAACTCTCATTTTATTCATGACAAGTTTAATACCAATTTTAATAAAATTATGATCCATAATAGACATTTATAATATTTATTAAAAGACTTGGTCAACATAAAACATCCATGTCAATCAATACATGGCTTTATTAGCATTATGCAAGAAATTATAAAATTTTCTACAATAATCACCCAAGTTTTACTTTCTTCATTTCGACCACTCAACTTCGAGCATCGATATCTAATTCATCTTAGCTTCAGTTTGGACATGGTATAGTTCAACGAGAACTTAAACCAATAAATAAATAATTATTTATATAACAAATATATAAATATAATTATTTTGTGTCCAAAATTCCAACAATCCCCCACATGAATGGAGATCGATCAAAACACACAAAATTTCCAATGAAAACTCGACACTTGAGTCTTGCAGGATAGGTTGGTGTTCCCATTGAACCTTCCTTTGTGAAGCATATTTAGCCTACTGGTGGTGTGTAGACGCGATGTCTTTGAACAGACCCCGTTTTGCGTAGACGACAATATACATTCACATAAGACTCTCCCTAGTCGGGCACATCCTCTCATTGTCGTGTCCGTTATGGTCATGGATCACTATCCTGGTTCTGCGAGAGCTCTAGGATTTGCGCCACCCCACAAATCCATTCAAAGCGACCTCACTTCTCTCTAACATAGGTGATTCCATGAATCATTAAAAGCATTATGGTTATATTGATTCCCACAATCATTTAACCTGAATATGCTTAACCTTTCCTTGGTCACTGGTTCAGGGTACTCCCCTAGAGTGAATGGACTAGGAAGTTCGTGACTCCCTTTTTGTTTTAGGGTACTCCCCTATAGTGACTCCGTTGGTCATATGATTAAGTTGTCCTATTGAACCTAGATCTTAGGATCTCCACTCAACTAGGTTAGGTTTCCCTCATATTCCCCTTTTTTCTACGGGCTTTAGTCCAATTCCTCTCTATCTCATCTTGTTTCAACCCACTGGTTGTTTGGATCCATAATTATTATATATCACTTTGTCAAGTCGATATAGATAACTTCAATCGAGATAAATTTTCATGATGTGTTCTTAACTCGTAAGTTAATAATGTCTTTTATGAAACTTCTAAGTGTATTTGAAGAATACAATTCTTATTTCAAGACGAACACATCTCTTTTATGTATTTGGTAGTAGACATCTATCAAGATTCTAAATCTAGCCAATTAAAATTTGAGTCTATCATAGACTTTTTATGACCTTTGTGTACTACACTAGATCATGTGTTTGCAATATCTTTGGATTGTTAAAATCCATATTGCTAACATTTTATTTTCAAATGCAAGAAACCCCCACATTTAAGTGTTATTAGATAACATCCATATAAGATAATGAAAGGTTCTCCCTTTCTAAATATATTTGAGAAAACTTCTCACAAAACCATTTCTACATACCCTAAAGAGTTGTTTCTAAAATTGCATCTCCCCCATATTTCTTGCAATTTGATTTCAAAGTGAGGTTTGCAATCGGACAAACCTAAAAAACTGAGTCCTCCTCATTAAGCTTTGTATACTAGATAACATTATCTAGTTAGTTAAGTTTTCCATAGGTTATATCAACCTCCTTGAACCGAATGAATATCCTCTTTCACTTTGTCTATACATAATTGACCTCCTTAGAGCATCATAATTGATAATTACTAGGCTAGCATGCTTTAGACTACAGTACTTTAGCATGTGAACAGAAGATGCATCATTCTAATACTTCACAGCTTTAAGGAATAACGCATTATCCCTTCTCCATATTCATATCTTATTATAGACAAATCATGAGACTTATTCATCATCATTCGGTTTAGGAACATAACTCGTTTTCCTTTAAACCTCTCATCCACAAGCAAGTTACCAGTCATAACGCTGTACGAGCACCAACTCAGTAGCAGCCAGTCGATAGTAACTACCGGAACTCGACATTACCACAATAGGTTGGTAGCAACTCAAAGGCAAGCTCAGTACCAATATAGCATACACACACTTCAGTAGTTGGCATTGAGTTAAGACCAAGATCTCAGTAGCATCTTTCAAAACTACTCAACCAACTTTCAAGCACAACAGTACGAGTGTGCGAAGTGCAAAGGGCACTATCTTCCCTTTGACTTATAAAGACTTAGTAATAAGTCTTAATTCAATTCACTTTGGTGAACACATTTATCATTAACAAGATAAATGAAACTCGTCTACAATCAATATTACATTAAGATAGAGTCAAACATATTGACACTAAATAATATGTAATTCATAAATTTTGTCTAGAGTTATTGGCACACATGTATTGTTGTTACCTTTAAGCTATGTATAACAAGGATACTTTCCCAAACGAAAGAAAAATCCTCCACATAACTTTAACAACATTAAGATGGTAGACGCATCAACATTTAGATCTTTCAAAATGAATTTAGCAAAATTCATTAAAGATAACATATATTGCTTTCATATGTAGATTTATCCACACTTGTGAATCTTTATGATAATTTCAAATGAAGTTTATCGGTATATCTCATACTTGTGTATTTCATCTCAATACACTTATCATATTTTCGATCTCATAATACACTTATCATATTTCCGATCTCATAATATGACATTTGATGTCTCATCTTCGACACTTAAACACTTCAACAACTCTCAAGTTGTTTTCTATGCAAATCTCTTATTGCACTATCTGTTTAAAGTTATATATTTCCATTTAAATTATTTCCTTCAAAATCATTTTAAAAGTCATAATAGAAATTAATTTATTTCGTTGTAAATATTACATGTGTTATCTTAAGATATTGAACACAAATAATAATGCAACCAAAAATGAAACGTAAATTGTAAAACACTTTTTAATAATAATTTAAACGGATAAAAGTTACATCTAGACATCAAATCTCAAAGTGGTATTAGCTATAACACTTTCATCATTAACAATGATATCGATTATATGGCATGTCTTGAGGTACTATCTCAATATACTTTATGCACTCATATGATCAAGTTTCTCATCTTATCTTAAAACTCTAATTTAAATAATCAAAATCGAAAGAAAAAAACAACGTTTTGTATACACTATCTTATTCATAAGTAGTTGTATTTGAATAATTATTTCTATTCACAACAACCTCGAGTTGTTTTTTTTTTCGAATAATCTCATCGAGAATATTATATGATTTGAGACGCGCTATTTCTCACATGAGTAGCTAATCATTTTAGATTGCAAAACACATGTTTTATTCATTCAAAACATTTCCTAGCTTTGCAATTTTTAAAAATATATCATTTTTATTTTATCTCTTGATCACAATAGTCAAAACCATAAACTACAAAAATGGTTTTATAGTGTAAATTAATATCTAACACGCTCGTTAGAAGACAAACAATTACAAACCGTTTTTTTTTCAAAAAAATTATTTAACATTTTTCGATTTGTAGAATAAATCGTTTTAACACATTTATTACAGAATGAACGTTTTTAAACACATTTTGGTTTATACACATAAACCGTTTCTAACAAATGATTACAACAATCATTTTAAATATTATGGTTCTTATTACATAAACCGTTTTCTAACACGCTCGTTAGAAAATAAATGATCACAAATATCATTTTAAGCTTATTGGTTATAAATAACCACTTCTAACCCGTACGTTAGAAATAAACGAATACAAAGATCGTTTTAAAAACTTTCCGATTTATATAAAATAAATCTAGTTCTAACTTACTCGTTAGAAATAAACGATTACATAAATCGTTTTTTTATATATAAAATATAATCCGGTTCGAACACGCTTGTTAGAAATAAACAACTACAAAAACATTGTTTTTAAGCTTATCAGTTTATATACAATAAACCCGCTTCTAACACGCTCGTTAGAACTAAACGATTACAAAATCGTTTGTAAGCTTCTCGTCTCGTATAAGAAAGACTATTTCTCTTTTTGTTGTTGCAAAACACTAGCTTTAATTTCTTTCTAAAACAAAATTTGGTTTTGCTTAAATCATTGTAATCATAAATAGTTTTGAAACTATAAACCCATGATTTTTTAATGGCTTTTAGTAATTAAACCATCTCTAACACACATGTTAGATTGTTAAACATTTACAAAAATATTTTAACATATGATAGAATCAAAGTATTTGTTTGGTAACTCTTTACTTTGGATTTTAAATTGTACTTCAATCTTTAATAAAATCCAAACATGGTATTGTACTATGTTATTTCCCAAAAAATAATTGTTTGATTTTAACAAAATCTCAAATAATATTTTTAAACATTTCGTGAACCTAAAAAACCATAGTAATAAGGTTTTAAAAATCCCATCACGAAATCTGTTTTAAGATTGTAGGAAATAGGTTCACTTTTATATTAAAAAATAATAATTCTAACGATACTCTCGTTAGCCATGAGAAATATTTTAGTACAATACGTTTACAAATACGACAAAAAATAAATATAAACAATATTTATGTACCAAACTTGATTCGAACAAACGTCTTTAGTATATACTCCAACGAGTCTTCACATAAAATTCTTGACACGAGTCTTCATCACGTTTGAATCTTTAACTATACCCCGTGACTACAACAATAACAAACAAAAGATTGACGGTTGTGGCTGAGGATCGTGTTAGACACGGGTCCCTTAAAACAGATTTCGCGTCTCTACTCAAGACAACGCGTCTGTCTCCCAGGGTACAACAGCCAAAGCAGTATGTACTGCCGGAGAGTGCCTCGGCCCAAGAGATCACCGGGTAAAGTATATGTGTTATGAAGTTATATGGAACAAGATTAAAGATGATGGTGTATGAAGAACAATTTAGAGAGTGCTCCTCTCTAAATTTCTATAAAACTTGGATACTAAAGAAAAATTATATTTCTTCTTCTTACTTTTCATCATCATGAGTTTGTTTATATACTCAGGCTAATAAGTTCATATTAATGTGAGTTTTATGATTCACAACCAAATCTCCCATTTGATTTATGAAATGTTTTATGAGACCAAATTAAAATTTTTATTTTATTCATGACAAGTTTAATACCAATTTTAATAAAATTATGATCCATAATAGACATTTATAATATTTATTAAAAGACTTGGTCAACATAAAACATTCATGTCAATCAATACATAGCTTTATTAGCATTATGCAAGAAATTATAAAATTTCCTACAATAATCACCCAAGTTTTACTTTCTTCATTTCGACCACTCAACTTCGAGCATCGATATCTAATTCATCTTAGCTTCAGTTTGGACATGGTATAGTTCAACGAGAACTTAAATTAATAAATAAATAATTATTTATATAACAAATATATAAATATAATTATTTTGTGTCCAAAATTCCAATAATTAATTCCTTATAATACACAAATTTTAGTGTAGGTTATATAAAAACAGGGGTCGCTTACTATTCAAAGTGTAATTTTCGGTGCGAAAGTGTACGAAGTTATCAGAGGGTGACATGTGTTTTTTGGTGGAGGAGTAGTTTCATCCGCACTACAATTACGCTTAAAGGTACATAGTTACCCAAATTATATTTATAATTACGCAAGTTATATCTATTATTACGCAAGTTATATTTATTATTACAAAAATAATTACTAAATTTATATTTTAATTACGCAAGTTTAATGATAATTACGCAAGTTATATTCATAATTACGCATATAATAATCAAGCAAGTTATACGCATAACATACAGACGTTTTTTTTAAATGTTGATTTAAAAATAAGTATAACAATACTATACTTATATTGAAGAGGATTAAATACTTGATATTATTATGTTTTTATTAAATAATATCATGTAAAAAAGTTATATGAGTTAAAAAAAAACAAAAGAAATTTGAAAAAAGTCAACACTTGTAAGCTAGTGTCAAATATACCCTCTTCAAACACATTTCTTGTTTAAGTATTTTATCTTTAATCTAAACGGTTTATCGTTTAGATCAAATCATCAATGGTTATTATCAACTCGTACAATCTACATGAATTGTTTACTTTGTATCGTAAATTTTTTGTATAAAAATAAATAACCAAACACTAAAATATCCGTAATCACCACGGACGCAAACATCCAATCACAAAACCACGATCAGAAGTATGCCAAACATAGCAGATACCACTATAGTCTATAGCAGTGTGGCACGTGAATCAACTCAAAGTGGGCCTCAAGTAGCAACTATATTGGGCCCAACAATAATTCCCAAATGCGACTTCCCACGGCTCTAGAACGTGCCCCCCCTCTTGTATTTATGGTATCGTGCGTCACACACCAAGTCATTAGTATAATATTATCTTACACTTGGTTAACTAATACCTTCATACAAGTTAAACTACTTGTTCATGATCGAAATAAAAAGTAAGATAAGAACGAGAAAGATTGGAGATATGTTTTCAAAGATGGAAATCGATGTGTGTTTTCGCTGTGAGTTTGCAAGTCGCGATATGTTTTTAAAATTTGGAATAGCTCAGCATGAGCTAAGCAAAAATATATATATATATATATATATATATATATATATATATATATATATATATATATATATATATATATATATAAATATTATTTTAAACTTTTTCAATACAATTTATTCGGTTTGATAACCCAACAAAAGTGAGAACCAACAATGGTAACTAAGTTTATTGTAACCTGTTGGTAGGAACTGTTTGTGGCTCGTCATCAATGGGAACCATGAGTGATAATTAACCGAGTATATTCACAATAAACTTTGATTATTAGTGGTAGCTTTCTGTTCCTGAACGCACTCAACAACAATATGTTGCTACTAATTGACTAGAAGTAATGACTACCTATCAATAACAACCCAAGCACCATGTTAGTTGTAACTTATAACCGTAACACCAATAGTACTAAGCATTAGAAAGTTTCTTATTATTTTTATATAAACTTGCTACTGATGTCAAACCTAACTAAAAAAACATAAAGATAACTATCAAGCTACTCAAGGTGATACGAGTGTGCAAAAAATGCTATAATGCTCCCAACACCCCCGCCATACGTTCGTGAGTTTGAGTTATCTTCAGAGTTCTAACTTTTTACTTATAGCCAAGGAAACAATTACTAAGTAACGCCCCCACTTATATTAACCACTCTTAGTTCCAACTATATTCTATTCCCACATTTTCATCTTGTTTTCGCAACTTTGAAATATTTTAAACACACAACTTTGAGTATTGATACTTCATCTTAATTTCCTTTTATAGAGCATTTGGTTCATTACAAAATTCTCACATGATGGAATAAAACCTAGTAAATAATAATTACTTGGTATAAAGTTAGTAAAAACAAACATTTTTCAATAAGTAAAAGAACTCATTTTGTAATATTTCTTCTTTTTTTTAACAACAATTTTTTTTACTTCTAAATACTATTGAAACATACGCTAGTATGTATTCAAATCCACATCATAGTTGTAAGATCCACTCATCGGTGCTACTAAACCAAAAGATAATGTTTTACTATTTCATCTAAGAGCTCTTGCTTTAGCATCCTTAAAATCACTTATCACATCTATTGGGCGTGATTAGAATAATTTTTAATTATTGTCTATTAAGTTAATATTTCCAGCAATTTTTCGATATTTATATAAACTAGAGTAAATTACATGGATGGTCTCCGTGGTTATGTTAAAATTTTGAATTTGATACTTAAATTTTAAAATTTTTGAATATAGTCCCTAACATTTCTTTCTCTTTCATATATGTTCCCTAGATCTGTTAGTCAACCGTTAGTGATGTTAAATATTGTAAAAATTATCATTTTACTCGCATTAGTCATCTTTTTAATTTACTTTTTAAACTATAGTATTATTTTTATTCAAGAAAATTTTATATTTTTGTTTTTTTTATTTTTTATATTATTTTTATAATTTCATTATTAATAAGATTATTATTTAATAAAATACGTTTTGATTACACAAATAATTTTTTTAAAACATGTTTTTTTAATGTTTGGTTTTTAAACCGTTCATTTTTTATATGTCATTCTAAAACTTTTTGATTTTTTAAACTGGTTGGTTTTCTAAAGTTCTTTTTGTTTTGAAAACCATTCATTTTTTAAAACATATTTTCTTAAACAAATTCTTAGTTTGTTAAACATTTTTTAAAAACAATTCAGTTTTAAACGTCTTTATAAAAGAAGACATTTTTATAAAGGTTTAAAAAACCTGCATATTGGTTTAAAAAATATTTATAAACCAAACATTTAAAAGAAGATATTTTTTAAAATAATTTTTATTTGTGTATTAAATAATAATCATATTTATAATAAAAAATTATAGTAAAATTAATTACATTGATGATCTCCACAAGTAAAATAGTTATTCTGATAAATTTAACATCACGAATTGAACTAACAGAGTAGGGACCATTGATAAAAAATAACTATAACATCAGGGACTATATTCGTAATTTTAAAACTTTAAAGACCAAATCTAAAATTTTAACCAAATCACAAGGACCATCCATGTAATTTACTCTATAAACTACTTACTTAAAAAGTCTACATGGTTGGTGTTAATTACAATTTTAGTATTAAACATTAAAAAATTACGGATTTAGTCCTAAAATGCATGTCAACTTGTAACATTTTTCTTCTCTAAAATATATGGATGTTACTTTTGATTGTTAAGTAGTTATGAAACGACAAAATTATCCATGATGATTAAATAAATGAAATAAAAATAATACAGTAATATATTTGGCTCATATGTTTTTTCTAATTAAAACTAATATATTATAATAATTAGGACACAGACCCGTGTATTGTATCATAAAAATAACATTACCAGAACACTAACCTTTTTTAATAATTTAGGCTTGACAACCTGAAAGTTTAAGTTCATTTAAGACATGACATGAGTATATGCTTTCATCAAAATATGCCTTTTGCATGCTTATTGTTTTTATTAACTAAACATAATTCTAAAGTGTGCAATTAGACCCGTTACTAAACGAAAAGAGCTTGCAGTTTGACATGTTCAAGTAGAAATCTACAATTCATATGTAAACTGATTGAAGATGCACGGATATCAACTATGCCTTGAGAGAATTTCAATGAGAATCTATTATCTATACTAATAAAATAAAATAATTATTGTCATATATCATTCTTACAATTATTTTGTCGTATAGCATCTTCTTACAACAATTTTGGCATATGTCATTACCATAATAAATCAACCCTTTATAATAATAGTAAATGCTAATGATATTGTATATACTTTTCAAATTGTTAAACAAATATTTAATAAACTAGATTATAGACCCGTGTATTACACGGGTTGTATAAAAAGAAACAATATAATTCAATAGATCTATAGATCTATGGTGGTTGTTTATATAAAGAGTTGAGTTAGAAGATGATGTATTTGCCTTGGTGCTTTTTCTCGACATATAGATCACGGATGCTAAAACCTAAATCTGATACTTGCAATATTGCTTCCATTACAAATGGTTTTGCACTACTTTATCTAACTCTCTCAAAATTTCTCTCAAACTCTTAAAATCAAAAGGGATTGGGTCGGATCAGGTTAACCCGTAACATTTTTTTGTCCATCTAAAAATGTAAAATCGTCTTTTTATTAGAAATTTAAATATATATTTTAAAGAATTTGACATGGTGGTCCTAAAAATACGTGTTTTCGTTACAAAGTAACCCGCTTCTTCAATTCAAACTTAAATTTTATAAAAATTTTGAAAAAGTAAGTTTCTACGAATGAAAAGACCAATAGACATTTATAAAAACATTTATCAGTGATTATAATCATTCGCATCAATCTTGAAGCTTTTTCCTCATCCGTGAGATCCAATCCAAATCTTCATTGCACAAGAATTTTACCTACATGAAAACCATAATACGCACATTAAAATATTGTATAAAACATAATCCTAAAGTATGCAAAACATAATGTAAAAAGTACAAGATAAACCAACCTACATTAGTTAAATTTCTTCTTGTTTCTAGCTTTAAAGCACCATCTCCATTCTAATTGGAGAGTAATCATCACCCACTAACAGTCTCCTTGATATTACATTCATTTTTGCATAATGATCAAATATAATCCTTGTGATTTTGTTGAGTACATAAAAATAAGAACATACATTTACATAAAAATTACAATCTTATAATTAACTTAGCATATGAATCACACTTCAGGGTTAACTAACATGCTTTAATCTTGTGAAGATTATTTATGAATGAAAAAAATCCCTTTATCAAGGGTTAAGGCACAAAACATTTAACTAATTCGTCACAGGGTCCAAATGACCGGTGCACACTTCATATGGTCTAAATAACCAAAATAAAATTTAAATGGATCAAAACTACATGATGTGGACGCGTTATATGGTCTAAATGAACAAAACACTATTAAAGCATGTCAAAACTACCCGTACAAATAATAGTCATTTAGTGTAAATACTTTACAATTTCTTATAACTGAAAAACGAAATATGTATTATATTGAAACAACATAACTTAAAGCATGAAAACCTTTTCTATAGCACACAATATCAAGATTCATCTCCACACGGTACAAAAAACTATTACACACTTCATATGTATCAAAAGATTTATAGCATCCCTTTTATGAGTCATGATGACTAATTCATAAACTAATTGAACCTTAAATAAACACTTTAAACGGGTCTTATAGACCTTAACATCATAAATGGTTCATATGGTTGTTATAGTTTTTTATTGGGTTGTGTAGACTTTTAAACACCTTTAGATGGTAGATTCAAGTAAAAACATCATTATAAAATCTATATAGATCGAATATGCAAGCTCTTAGAATAGTATGATAAGCTCAAATTACACTTCAGCTTAACACTAAGTTAAGGATCCATAAACATACCTTTGCTTTACATACCTTTAATTAATAAGGAGCATTTTTTCAAAATTGAGCTTCCTAGTTCCCCAATCATCAAGTGAGGCATTCAATGCTAATCCATGATCATCTTTGTCTATGAACCTTATAGTTGCACATTACAACATATGTTAGTATAACATTACGGATTTATATTTCCAACATATATAATAGAAAATTTATCTTTAGTAAGCTTTTGAACTATTTACAATATTTTTACTTAATTCTTTAAATTATTCATAACTATGTTTACCATTCCATGTGACCAGCTTAACCTGCACATAGGCTGTTAAGGTACCCTTGAAATTACATTATATTTTGTTCATAAATTATTTCATTATTATTATTTGACATTAACATTTGTTTCAGCTAGCCAAAGAACAAACAGTAATACTCCATCTAGGTGATATGCAAACTTTCTTTTTAACTTTTAAGAAATAATATATATGCCTTTCTGTTATATATTTCTTTCTTAACCCGTAAGATCAAGTAACATGACTGGTCAATCTATTGAAACAAAGTTAATGGATAAAACATTTAATGACAAGAGCAACAAAATAAACTGACTTACATAAGTACAAGAGTGCTGTCAGTAGCTAAAACAATGATATATTTATATGGCAGCTGTCCAAATTTTACTCTATAAAAAACTAACAAAAAGAGTGAAACAATCATTATACAGTGCCAAGTTATCGAGTAACAACCAAGAATATACTTTTCTTAAAAAAGCAACAACGGGCATCTCCTACCTTGGGTGAGTTACAACAACTGGAGCTGTTGCAATGGACGATATGCTCCGGCTCATGTCATGTCTTATATCATAAAGGATATCATTATCCAGTTCAACACACTGAAGTCTCACTGCTTGCAACTTATTTTGTTCTTGAAGAAGAAAACAAATAACAGGAGTGGCATCACTATCTGTCTCCAATTAAAAACCTGCATAAAACCTGATCAATTAAAAGTAACCAAGATAAGACAAAACAACCAAATCAAATCTTTCTATTGAAATAAAAGATTGCTCCAATATAATGTTACTGTAAATAAGTAAAATAAACCGTTGTCTCCGTCATCAAATCCATCATCGGTTTATGAGATCTATAGATTCATCTTACCAATAAACTAAATATAGATCTTATTCATTAAGCCAAAGATTTAGGTCATGCAAAGTCGACTAAGATTAATAAAAATGCAGTCCAATTAAAAATGGTTTGATGGATATGGAGACAAAGTGTGTCATATAAGGCATATTGATTAACCTTTGCTAACATATATTTGCAACCATACAAATCCATTCCAAATCAGAAATACAAGAATGCAGTAACTATTCTTAGGGATGTTCATTTGTAAATTGCACATCAACACATTCACAATAAAAGCTAGATTTACCATAAATGGCAGCACATTTTCACATTCTGATAAAAAGAATATTGCAATTCAAAATAGAGAAACTTATAGAGTAATTGAAACGAAGTTCAATGTGGAAACTGTTAATTATGGTAATCTCCAAACATGAATGGTTTTTGTTTATATTTTCTACTGCAGCAATGATTTTTGTAAATACAAAAGAAGATAAATGTGTTCCCACACTACCATATATTCACACTGTTTTTTGACAAATAATTATTTACAAAAATACTTTTAACATGGAAGCATATATTCACACATAAACAAATCTTACAATCAGGTAAGGTGCACATCCATAAGAATCGTTATGAATTAATTAATAACCAGAGTAGGATTAACAACATAAGAGATAATCGTTGTGAATCAATTAAAAGAAAATCAGTTAGAAATTTATTATATGTTTATTTTCGTTTTTAACTTTTATAATAAATCTTATATTATCTATCAATACTAATAAAAGAAGGTTTTTATGTGCCACTTGTCATAATTCTAGAGCTACTAAGTTTTATTTTCCTGCTTCTTTTTCCTAATAAATGTTACATTAACTAGAAATGATATTATAATTTTTTCATATTACAAATATAAATTTATTTAAAAAGAGATCTTTCTACAAATACAATTCGTAAATAAATAAATTTTTATAAAATAAGAGATTTTTTCAAAAAAAATATCAAACTTTACAAAAAACACAATATATTTTAAAGACTGTGGCTTTTAAAAATAAGAATCTTATAAAATAAAAGTAATTAAATTTTAAAGTTATAATAAATAAATTATTAAAAATGGCACTTTTTTAAAAACGGTTTATTTTGAAACAATTTGTTTAGAAACCAATTTTTTTTGAAAAAAATTACAAAAAATAAAAAATGATATACTTCTTTCATCACTCGTACGTAATGTCAATCATATCTTATATTAAATAATCATTTTATAATTTATTAATTTTTATTAATAACTATTTAATATTTTATTTATTCAACCTGTGTAATACACGTGGTACTAACCTAGTTTCTAATAATTAAATTCCATGATCACACAATATAATCATGATCTCATTCACACACTCTGTGTTTATATGATACAGTTGACTCAAATCTTTTTTAAAAATTGATTTTTTTATTTTATATGAATTTTTCAGTTTATTGAAATTACATTTCATTCCAATTTTTCGTTTTATATCATCATTGACGAAACATTCTAAAATTATTACATAATGTTATTGTTAGTTGATCACGTATTGATATTCTTAGGTTTATTATACTTAAATACGTGATTTTATAATATTATAGTGAAACAAAATGACTTTTTTTGTGTTTTGATCCATAGGTGTTAAAGCTTAAAGGATAATAATTTGAGGCAAAAGAAGCAAAACAATAAAGTGGAAGGTCCGTACGTGCAATTACACGAAAAATAGAGTCAAATCAAGTCAGTCAAGTACCACTTTATCATATGCTGACCACCATATCAGTCACCGTATCCATCACCGTATCATACGCTGACCACCGTATCATTCACAGGATCCTGAACAGAATCCAATGAAAAAGCTCCGTACAACTTCATACCTCACGTATGATACACCGGGGGCAGAGTATGATACGCCGATCACCCGAACAAACTCTGAATTTTGGGATTTTCAAGTTTATCAATCCCAATTTGTCACACCCGGCCCCTCACACCAACAATATTGTCCGCTTTGCCCACGAGGAGCTCACGGATTTGCTTTTGGTTGCCCGGGTGAAAACTTCCCAGGGAGGTCACCCATCCCTGGATTGCTCCCACCTGAGCACACTAACTATGGAGTTCTCCTCTTATCCACAGTCAATACGCCCAAAATGCGTTGTTGATGTTAAAGGCATGACATTCCTTATGAACCAGGAATCTCTCCTGTCCACGGCCGATGTGGGATTTATGTAGGGTGTCACAATCACCCCCCTTTGGACTCATCGTCCTCGATGAACCCGAGAAGTCACCATCCTCGGTGAAGTATGTCCCACATCCCGAACGACACAGAAGTGGCTGTGATACCATTCTGTAACACCCGGCCTCTCACACCAACAATATTGTCCGCTTTGTCCACGAGGAGCTCACGGATTTGCTTTTGGTTGCCCGGGTGAAAACTTCCCAGGGAGGTCACCCATCCTTGGATTGCTTCCACCTGAGCACGCTTAACTGTGGAGTTCTCCTCTCATCCACAGCCAATACGCCCAAAACGCTTTGTTGATATTAGAGGCATGGCATTCCTTATGAACCAGGAATCTCTCCTGTCCACGGCCGATGTGGGATATGTGTAGGGTGTCAAAAGCACCCCTTGTTTGGACTCATCGTCCTCGATGAGCCCGAGAAGTCACCATCCTTGGTGAGGTATGTCCCACATCCCGAGAAGTCACCATCCTTGCAAGAAAACCGAAAATTAATAATCAAGCACACAACTTTATTTACAAGCAGACCTTTTAAATTAACCAAAATATAATGTTTCATTCACTAATTTGATGTTCAACACAAAAACCTAACTAAAGCATACCAATGGTTTCACTTAGCGAGAACTATACACCCGAAAGAAATCACGAAGGAACTAGCCACGCATCATCTTCATCGTATCTTCAATCATTTATTAGACAAAAAAATATTAATATATATGGCCCACATGTGAAGTGACCAAAAATACTTAAATACACTCTTTAAAGTATTAAACCCCCACCCCGTCCCTATCTACTTTTTGTTAACCACTCAATGTCAGCCCATCGACCTCCACCAGGGCCACTACCATTATGGACGACCTCCCTTGACTCCATCACGGTCTTCCCTCCTTCATCTACAATTGCTGACGAGTCCATCCACCACCAATAAAGTAGTAGTGTTATAAGGGTTTTGTTTGATTGCGAAAGTCCTACACTACCATCGAGCCCACCAATCAACACCATTCCATCTCCTTTTGCTCAATTGTGAACCTCACTAACCTGACCAATAATCGACTCATGATCCTATCAACTCTGATAGAAACTTGATAAAGGGTTTTATAGATATTTGAATGGGTGTTCCTATTCGAAAAACGAGTATTTTGTGGAGATGATTTAGTTCTCGTTTGCAACTAAAGTGGGTGAAGAAGAAGAAGGAAGGGGAAGGAAACGGTCGGGGTGGAGATGATGTTGCAAATCAAGAGAGAGGGAGTGTCACACCCCAACCTTGACGGCGTAATCGTCAAGGTTGTGAGGGTTAAGATTGTTCATAGCCACATAACGCCATATTTAAATGTTAATAATAAAAATATAAGTTTCAAAATGCATTACAAACATAAGTCTCCAACATAAAATAAGTTCAAACATAACATAACAAAACATAATTCTTTTATTCCATTAACTAGGTCCAAATCCTAGATTATTGCAACCTTCAAAAGATCACTTTAAATCTGGGCATGACCTGAAACATGATAAAAAATAAAAGGTCAACTAAAAATAGTTGGTGAGTTTCCAAGGTTTCATACATAATATAACAAGGTTACAAGTAGCAATTCATGTCATAGGTTATAAGTTAGCAAGGTTATAGAACACATATCGTTACAACCAAACCTCGACTTGATTACAAGTATATAAGATTGGCTAAATGTATTTGGTTCCCATGATGAACAAGCATACGTCATCAGGAGCCGGCAATACATCGGCTTTAGCACCAAATAGGCTTGTCAGGCCCAAAGATCTAAGACGTCGCCAGGCTAGCAATAGTTAATGATTGCAAACAAATATGTATCTCATATAATCACTTACAACACACAAATAACCATGACAAAAATATGAATTGCAAGTGCTTACAAGTCTCAAACGTTTATAAGTGTATGATGTATAAGTATCATGTTTCACCCCAAAATAGTGTGAAAAACATAAAAAAAGGGCAAGGAAACTCACATGATGTATAAGTGTATAAGATGATAATAAGAATTAAATGACGTTCCAACGAGTTCCTTTACAAGATACCTAAACGTATATATTACAAGATTAAGTTTAGCTATAAGATTAACGATTAAATGTGAACTAGAGTTTTGGTAAGAATTTGGGGTTTTTTATAAGGCTAGTTAATGAAATCATCATCATATGTATATATATAAATACGTGTATATATAAATAAATAAATAAATAAATATATATATATATATATATATATATATATATATATATATATATATATATATATATATAGTCCAATAGAAGAAAAATACCATTTAGACTATTTTAAAGGAATTAAATCCTTAATAATAATTTATAAATTTTAATTATAAGTTGTTTATCAAATTTTATAATTATCATATAAACCCGCTGTAAAACTTTAAATATATTTATTCAATTAACCCCCAAATCGTATAAACCCTAGATTCATCTTCTATCAAATTGAGCCCCAAATGATTATTGTTAATGAACATGAGGTTAGGGCTTTTGATTTCCTCTCGAAACCAAGTGTGTACATGTACTCAATTACCTGGATTGAGATGGAATTGATGGCGAAAGAAAGAGAGCACCGTTGCGGCAGAGACGAAGTTGGTTCGAGATGCAATTGTCTATATTATCCAAATTCGTTGCACAGGAAGCTTCCAAGGATGATTAGAAACAATAACCCTTTATCAATTTGAGTTTAGGATGTGTGAAAGATGATGAACACCTCGAGTGCAGGTTGCGTTGAAACGTGAGAATAGTTCGGATTGTTTGGGAGCGATTCCGATGAAATTATGATTGTTAAGAGTTTAGGAATAGTTAACGTTCGATTTAGTTACAATTAATTTGATTATTATTGTGTTTTAATGGTCGAACGGCTTGAAGTTTAATAGCGATCGGTTACCGAGCTCAAAAGTCTCCATAACCAACCCAAAACTAAAATTAACACGCACCATTGATTCGAGACAAATCCACGAAACGATTTTCATCAATTAAGTGATAAATTTCGAGGGTTTCAGGCGTCTGGGGAGTCGCCGGCGTTCGGCCGGAGGTGGCCGGAACCGCCTGGCCGGAAATACGGGGAGAGAGAAAAGGGTGTTGGGTTGGGTTTTTAAATAATTACACAAATGGTCCCTCTAGTTTGTTTTGTATCATTTTATGCTTTAAACCCTTATTTGAAGTTTCAAAATTAACAAAACTTCCCCCTTGACTTAGATAAACTTTAAGTTTTAATCATTATTCTTTATTAAAAACTTTTATAAGTTATTAATTGTTATTCTTTATACTATTAGTATTTTAGTTATTATTAATAATAATATTATTATTATTGTTACTATTATTTTAGTTAGTATTACTAGTATTATTATCATTATTATACCTTATTATTATTGTTACTATTATTAGTATTATCATAATTATTTTTATTGCACAATTTAATATTTTAATTGTTAGCTTTCATACATTACATTTTAATAACAACTAGAAAATAAGCTTAATTCACCCATAAATTTCAAGTTTGACAACAATGGCCCTTAAAAGAATAAACGAAATTAACTTTTAATTAACAAAAATACGAGATGTTACAGTCTCCCCAACTTAAAATAATTTCGTCCCGAAATTAAGAATGAAACTATACGAATAAAAACGGGTACTTCTTCTTCATATGCTCTTCACGCTCCCAAGTGAATTCAGCGCCACGCTTATTCTCCCAACGAACCTTGACGATTGGGGTTGTTGTGGTTCTAGTCTTCTTCATAATGCGGTCCATGATCTCAACAGGTTTCTCGACAAAATGCAATGACTCGTCAATCTGGATGTCTTCCAACGGGACATGCAGACTTTCATCAGCCAAGCATTTTCTCAAATTTGAGACATGGAACACAGGATGAACTCCACTAAGGTTGGAAGTTAGTTCCAGTTTATAAGCCACTTTCCCAACCCTTTTCAGGATTTTGAAAGGTCCTACAAATCTTAGAGCCAGTTTGCCTTTTTTTCCAAAACGAACAACACCTTTCCACGGTGAGACCTTAAGAAGAACCATCTCCCCAACTTGGAATTCCAATGGCTTACGTCGCTTGTCAGCATAGCTCTTTTGTCGACTTCTTGCCACTTCAAGGTTCTTGCGGATGATAGAAACTTTATCGGTCGTCTCTTGTATAAGTTCAGGACCAGTGATGAAGTTTTCACCAATGTCGGTCCAGCAGATCGGTGAACGACATTTACCACAATAAAGTGCTTCGAACGGTGCCATCTTGATACTCGAGTGATAACTATTGTTATACGAAAATTCCGCGAGCGGTAGATGCGTATCCCAATCACCACCAAAGTCAAGAATACACAGGCGTAGCAAATCCTCCAAAGTTTGGATCGTTCGCTCGGTTTGACCATCAATTTGAGGATGGTAAGCCGTGCTTAGGTCCAATTGAGTACCCAAGAGTTCTCGCATAGACGACCACAAGTGTGAAGTGAAACGAGCATCTCGGTCGGATATGATGTGCAGAGGTACCCCATGACGAGATACAATTTCATCAACGTATATGCGAGCCAACCTTGATGTCTTGTAAGTGTCACGTATGGGTATAAAATGTGCCGATTTGGTCAATCGGTCAACGATCACCCATATGATATCATGTCCTCAAGAGGTTCGGGGTAGCTTAGTTATGAAGTCCATAGATATGTGTTCCCACTTCCACATAGGAATCACGGGTTGCTCAAGTAATCCACTTGGTCATTGATGTTCGGATTTAACCTTCGTACACGTGAGGCACTTAGCTACGTAAGTTGCTATATCCTTCTTCATTCCAGGCCACCAATATTGACCGCGTAGATCCATGTACATTTAGTCGGAGCCAGGATGAATAGAATAACGAGTTTGATGAGCTTCGTTCATGATAAAGGTACGAAGATTATCGCGATTTGGAACCCAAATTCGATTTGCAAAGTACATCAACCCATTGGGTTTCGATTCCAATTGGGTTAGAAGATTATGCTCCAGTTAATCCTTCATTCTTCCTTCTTGTTGCACCAAGTGTTGAGCCTCCAAGATACTAGACTCGATGTCACTATCTATTCTCAAGTTTTGTAGCAGTACAATAGCCTCGTTGACATCTAGTCGAATTTCAGTATCGAACTCTCCCAAGGTGTCAAACCATTGACGTCGATCGCGAATTTCTTGGAACGAAATCATCTTGTTATGAACCTTTCGACTTAATGCGTCGGCTACAACATTTGCCTTACCAGGATGGTATCGAATGTCACAATCATAGTTACTAATCAACTCCACCCAACGACGTTGTCTCATATTGAGATCTTTTTGATTAAAGACGTGTTGAAGGCTTTTGTGATCGGTGCAGACAATGCATTGAGTACCATACAAGTAATGTCTCCAAATCTTCAAGGCAAAAACAACAACTCCAAGCTCGAGATCATGTGTTGTGTAATTCACCTCATGGACCTTCAATTGTCTCGATGCATAAGCTATGACCTTTCCACGTTGCATGAGAACACAACCAAGGCCTTGTTTTGATGCATCACAATATACGGTGAAATCATCATTTCCATCGGGTAGGGTCAAGATAGGAGCATTGCACAGTTTGTGCTTTAATGCTTCAAAATCTTCTTTTTGCTCGGAACCCCACTCGAATGGTTTATTCATTTGTGTCAAAGAAGTGAGTGGCTTCGCGATCCTCGAGAAGTTGGCAATGAATCGCCGATAATAACCAGCAAGACCAAGAAAAGAACGAACTTCGGTAGAAGTTGTAGGAACACACCAATTCTTCACAGCTTCCACCTTTGCAGGATCAACGTGAATTCCTTGACTATTCACCACGTGTCCTAGAAATTGAACTTCCTCGAGCCAGAAGTCACACTTCGAGAACTTCGCGTACAATTGCTCTTTCTTCAACAATTCAAGAACCAATCTCAAATGCAGTTCATGATCAGTGTTGGACTTGGAGTAGATAAGTATGTCATCAATGAAGACGATCACAAACTTGTCTAGATAAGGCTTGCATACTCGGTTCATGAGATCCATGAAGACAGCAGGAGCATTCGTTAAACCAAAAGGCATCACCATAAACTCATAGTGCCCATAACAATTACGGAACGCAGTCTTTGGGATGTCATCATCATGGACTCGTAATTGATGATATCCAGAACGTTAATCAATCTTCGAGAAAATAGCAGCTCCTTGAAGTTGGTCAAACAAGTCATCAATACGAGGAAGAGGATAACGATTCTTGATGGTAAGCTTGTTAAGCTCACGATAGTCGATGCACATACGAAACGATCCATCTTTCTTCTTCAGGAAAAGAACAGGTGCACCCCAAGGCGAAGAACTAGGACGTATGAAGCCTTCTCGGATAGTTCTTGAAGTTGACTAGAGAGTTCTTGCATTTCTGATGGTGCAAGTCGATATGGTGACTTAGCCACGGGGTTTGCTCCCGGTATCAAGTCAATTTTAAACTCGACTTCCGCACGGGAGGTAAACCACTAAGGTCATCGGGAAATACTTCAGGAAAGTCTCGTACGATAGGGACATCCTTAAGTTCTTTCCCTTTGACTTTTGTGTTGACCACGTAAGCCAAGAAAGCCATATATTTTTTGCTTAAGCACTTTTGGGCTTGAGTGCAAGACATGAGTTTAAGTCCTTTGGAAGACTTTTCACCAAATACTTTCAAAGTATCTCCAGAGGGTAACGGTATACGAATGAACTTCTCGAAACAAATGATTTCAGCATAGTGTTTGGCTAACCAATCCATACCAATGATGACGTCAAAACTTTCAAGTTTCATAGGAATAAGATCGATAAGAAAATCACGCGTGTCAAGACTTAAGATGCAATCACGAATAATGACGTCAACGGTGATCGGTTCTCCATCGACAACTTCAACGGTGAGAGGTCTTTCTAGTTTCGTATGTGGCTTAGCAAGTATGGATTCAAACTCTAACGAAACAAAACTCTTATTGGCTCCAGAGTCAAATAGGACATATGCATAAGTTTTATTAATAAGGAGCATACCTGTTCAATTTTAAAGGTATTTAATGATGCAGGTAACGCATGAAAAGAATTAGGTCACAAAAGTTAAAGGTAAGTTAACATACCATTCATCACATCGTTGTTTGCTTGTGCTTGATTTGCATTGATGTTGAAAGCACGTCCTCGGGCTTGTGGAACATTACCCACCAGAAGAGGGCATTGTGAGCGGAAATGACCAGGTTCCCCACAGTTGTAGCAAACACGGTTTGTGACCACGGCGGTGTTGTTAGGTGCACGGTGACAAGTTGCCACCAAGTGACCATATTTACCGCATAAGGTACAGATACGACATGGTTGATTTCCCGGATGATGGTACCTACAAGTGTTGCACATAGGTTGAGGACCAGCATAGGCCCTAGCCCCAGGCACTTGTGCCACAAGTGCAGCCGCAGGTACAAGTTGTCTTTGGGGTTGTTTGGGTGCAGCCACAACATAGTTACATGCCGGTGTGAACTTGCGATTCTTGTTGTTGTTGTTGTTGTAAGACGGTTCAGCTTTGGTCTCAACAGCCTCGGTAGCCATCTTCTCTAACTTTTTTGAACCCTTCACAGACATGGTGCCCACAGATATATGGTTCTCGGTGAGTTGAGCGGTGATAGTGATGGCTTCCTACCCACCACAGCATCTTGAATTTGGGGTGGTACACCCTTGATAAACTTCTCGATGTTGCGGGGGATAGTGTCGACCATGTGAGGCAGCAGTATACTCAACTCATGATGCCTAGTTGAGTAGGCCAAATGATTACCATCATTTTGCTTCAAGTTCCAGAATTCTTCTTCCAACTTTTGCAATTCACTTCTCGGGCAGAACTTCGCGATGGCGATGTTCTTGAACTCTTCCCAGGTAAGTGCTATCACAGCTTCAGCACCACGGTTTCTCTTCTCGCTATTCCACCAGGTAAGTGCCCTTTGTTGGAGCATACTAGTGGCATAACGAACTTTGAGTGCCTCGGGACCCTCACAGTTGACAAATGTATTTTCCATGCTCTCGAACCACTCAAGAAGACCAGTGGCTCCTTCCTTGCCACTAAAACTAGTGGGCTTGCATGAGCTAAAGTGCTTGAAAGTGCAGGTTTGATTGTTGCGCCCTTGGTTAGCACTATTCTCTCCTTGACCATTTCCATTGTTGCTAGCGTTGGTCATTAAGGTGCTATTGAGTTCAGCAACCATGGTCGGGATGACATCAGCCATTTTTCGAGCAATCATGGCGGCTAGCTTACGATCGGAACTTCCATGCTTTCCATGATGACGAGACATGCTGGAATATACAAAATGAGTTAGACACAAGAAAGAGAATAACAAGGGGTATATTTCAAACAAGGATAAGTCAAGAGTTGTAAGGCGCATGGAATGGTTCCATTTGGTAACGCATTACCATTTGGAAACGTTGACACGTCAAGGTAAATTGACCCATTCGCCTTAGAAACTTGTGTATGTTGACCATAGTTTATCACTCATCCCAGAAATCCCCAGGTAAGCATAACTAGTTCTGTAGGATTTATGCGATATGCTTGCCTTAGCCCGAGGGCCTTTTGCCAGGAAAACCAGGATACAGGTGTCTATGAGTCACACAAATTTCTTAGGTTCATAAAATCAAAACCTTGATGAGATTTTCATAGGTTAGACATAAGTCTAAAGATCCAAGTCATAAGCATAAGTATACGATTCCATGTGTCGTCAAGAATATGATTAAGAAGTTTCATTTGTCGGGGAGAGTCAAAGAGTTAAGGATAAGTTTAGGGAGACAAGTAATAGAGTTTTAACAATTACAAGGCAATCCTATGCTAAGGCATCAAGTTGCACATGAGTATGGCATAGCATTATGTAGCATGCAAAAGAATATACTTTTACAAGAATAATAATATTATTCTATAAGGTTCATGCATAAACTATAGTCTAGGTCACCATTTCTAATAACCTAAATCCCTATAGTTATGGGCTCTGATACCAATCTGTCACACCCCAACCTTGACGGCGGAATCGTCGAGATGTGAGGGTTAAGATTGTTCACAGCCACATAACGCTATATTTAAATGTAAATATTAAAATTATAAGTTTCAAAAGGCATTACAAACATAAGTCTCCAACATGAAATAAGTTCAAACATAACATAACAAAACATAATTCTTTTATTCCATTAACTAGGTCCAAATCCTAGATTATTGCAAGCTTCAAAAGATCACTTTAAACTTGGGCATGACCTGAAACATGATAAAAAATAAAAGGTCAACTAAAAATAGTTGGTGAGTTTCCAAGGTTTCATACATAATATAACAAGGTTACAAGTAGCAATTCATGTCATAGGTTATAAGTTAGCAAGGTTATAGAACACATATCGTTACAACCAAACCTCGACTTGATTACAAGTATATAAGATTAACTAAGTGTATTTGGTTCCCATGATGAACAAGCATACGTCATCAGAAGCCGGCAATACATCGACTTTAGCACCAAATAGGCTTGTCAGGCCCAAAGATCTAAGGCGTCGCCAGGCTAGCAATAGTTAATGATTGCAAACAAATATGTATCTCATATAATCACTTACAACACACAAATAACCATGACAAAAATATGAATTGCAAGTGCTTGCAAGTCTCAAACGTTTATAAGTGTATGATGTATAAGTATCATGTTTCACCCCAAAATAGTGTGAAAAACATAAAAAAAGGGCAAGGAAACTCACATGATGTATAAGTGTATAAGATGATAATAAGAATTAAATGACGTTCCAATGAGTTCCTTTACAAGATACCTAAACATATATATTACAAGATTAAGTTTAGCGATAAGATTAACGATTAAACGTGAACTAGAGTTTTGGTAAGAATTTGAGGTTTTTTATAAGGCTAGTTAATGAAATCATCATCATATGTATATATATAAATACGTGTGTATATATATATATATATATATATATATATATATATATATATATATATATATATATATATATATATATATATATATATATATATATATATATATATATATATATATATATATATATATATATATATATATATATATATATATATATATATAGTCCAATAGAAGAAAAATACCATTTAGACTATTTTAAAGGAATTAAATCCTTAATAATAATTTATAAATTTTAATTATAAGTTGTTTATCAAATTTTATAATTATCATATAAACCCGCTGTAAAACTTTAAATATATTTATTCAATAAACCCCTAAATCATATAAACCCTAGATTCATCTTCTATCAAAATGAGCCCCAAATGATTATTGTTAATGAACATGAGGTTAGGGCTTTTGATTTCCTCTCGAAACCAAGTGTGTACATGTACTCAATTACCTGGATTGAGATGGAATTGATGGCGAAAGAAAGAGAGCAACTTTGCGGCAGAGACGAAGTTGGTTCGAGATGCAATTGTTTATATTATCCAAATTCGTTGCACAGGAAACTTCCAAGGATGATTAGAAACAATAACTCTTTATCAATTTGAGTTTAGGATGCGTGAAAGATGATGAACACCTCGAGTGCAGGTTGCGTTGAAACGTGAGAATAGTTCGGATTGTTTGGGAGCAATTCCGAAGAAATTATGATTGTTAAGAGTTTAGGAATAGTTAACGTTCGATTTAGTTACAATTAATTTGATTATTATTGTGTTTTAATGATCGAACAGATTGAAGTTTAATAGCGATCGGTTACCGAGCTCAAAAGTCTCCATAACTGACCCAAAACTGAAATTAACACGCACCATTGAGTTCGAGACAATTCCATGAAACGATTTTTATCAATTAAGTGATAAATTTCGAGGGTTTCAGGCGTCTGGGGAGTCGCCGGCGTTCGGCCGGAGGTGGCCGGAACCGCCTGGCCGGAAACACGGGGAGAGAGAAAAGGGTGTTGGGTTGGGTTTTTAAATAATTACATAAATGGTCCCTCTAGTTTGTTTTGTATCATTTTATGCTTTAAACCCTTATTTGAAGTTTCAAAATTAACAAAACTTCCCCCTTGACTTAGATAAACTTTAAGTTTTAATCATTATTCTTTATTAAAAACTTTTATAAGTTATTAATTGTTATTCTTTATACTATTAGTATTTTAGTTATTATTATTAATATTATTATTATTATTGTTACTATTATTTTAGTTAGTATTACTAGTATTATTATCATTATTATACCTTATTATTATTGTTACTATCATTAGTATTATCATAATTATTTTTATTGCATAATTTAATATTTTAATTGTTAGCTTTCATACATTACATTTTAATAACAACTAGGAAATAAGCTTAATTCACCCATAAATTTCAAGTTTGACAACAATGGCCCTTAAAAGAATAAACGAAATTAACTTTTAATTAACAAAAATATGAGATGTTACAGGGAGGACGCTTACTATTTAGTGGTTGTGTCGTGCTTTCCCTTTCGCAGAAAAACGAACTAGGGAATGGCTTAGGGTAGAGAGGGCACTCATGTTATGAACCTCCCTTTACACCATAAATTCACCACTCATAACTTGCCATCCCAAACTATGCCATACTACACCACACCATGAAATTTAAAGGCACTCATGTTATACCATGAGACAAAAAAAATAATTTTTTTAAAACAAGAATTTCAAAAATTTAAAAAGTTGCAACCTAAAAATAAACTACTTTAAAATAAAATCAACATAAAACTAAAAACATTTAATTAAAAAAATACTTACACTAAAAATCTAAAAATTAAACTCCCAACCACATAGCCGGGCAATTCGCCACTTTTCTTTCTAGGACGGTTTTCAACATCGGCTTGGAAGCATCGTCATATGATTTAGGAGAAATCCTTATGTCCCAGTCTAGAGTATACCGAAGCAAAGTTTTTATTTGTAAGTCTGGGAATGCCAATTCCGATCGATGACTTTCAAACTAAGGATTTCTCGTTAACTTCTTTGCTCCGTTTCTTTCTCACTCATCGTTTTGTAATTGCTTGTGACCTCATTTAATGTTGTTTTTCTCTCCACCTGTTTATTCCCTTTACATCTCGCCCTGTTGGTGTCATGTTTTTGTTAAGGTTGGGGAGGAGGATTGTAATAGGCTCATTTGAGCTTACGTATTGGCTCGATTCCAAAGTTTTAGTCTTCTTTGGTGCTTGAGTACCAAACTCCGCAGCCATAACCTCCATCGGATCCTATTTGGTATAGTTTCTCACGACCTTTCCAAATTTTGTCATAGTCGGTTAACGCTTTGAGGGCTATATCCTCGTCATTACTTCTGCTCGCCCAACGATGTTTCTACATAGTATTTTTTTAAAAAGAGTTAATTATGTGGTAATAAAATTGACAAAAAAATGTATATATACAAGTAAAGACAAAAAAATATACTGCTTGAATATAGATCCTGTTAAAACGACTCACCATCAAATGCATTCTTCCGCATTTCGAATTCAGTTGATCAGCCATTCGTACATTTCCACCAACGCGTGATGCTAAAGTGTCTAAACACTTTCTTCCAAAACGAACAACTTTTTTTGATGATCACCAACTTTAGGGTCTTCGGATACATAAATCCAACCCTTAGCCAAAGCTTCATCCTCATTTTCATCCCAATACGTGTTATTTGCTCGTGTTTTCGATTTACCATTCGTTTTAGCTTTCGAGGGGGGGGGGGGTTCTTCAACACGAATGTCTTTATCATCACTTTCATACACATAGATTATCATATGGTTCTTTATCTTCTTTGACATCTTCTTATTCTTTTCCTTGGTGGGGTGGGTTTTGAAAGGCATTCGCGATGGTTTGGTAAAATGCAAATTGTGTAGGTTTGTTGAATACGAAATGACCCGGTGTTACGTTAATTGGCATATTTTGGTAAGTATATGAAGATGGCGGGGTTTGATACGTTAGCATTGTTGGAGATGGTTGAGACATTTCATACGGGTTGTGAAATCAATCGGTTGTATGCGGTGTGTTAAACCAATTGGGTTGAAAGGATCGGTTCACTCAGACTCGCAAACACTTTCAGTCTAAATTTTGCTGGTTTGGGATCGGAACTAATGGATTTTTTTGTTGCCTTCCATAGTGTATAAAAGTTTAGAAATGAGTAGGAGATATATTTGAGTTTGGTACAAAAATTTGTGTTAATTGGCTTATATTTATAGTGCGATTTTTTTTTAAAATGCTCAAAAGAGGCGTTTAAGAGGGAGCCCACACCTTAACGACTACATTTAATGGTCTTTTTTAAGCCACGGTGAGTAAACATCGGGAATCAACGCCATGCAGCGATGGTGTTGACGGAGTTGAAAAATGTCTCAAAGTTGGTTAATTTTATAAAAAAACTAACGATGTTAACTCTCAGTTAGTAATAAACTGTTGTAGAAAAACAAACTGAAAATTAAAAGTATCTGTAGATATTTCTCGAGTTACGATTAGTTCCAGCCAATAAATAAAAGTGCAAATTATTAAAATCCAATAAGTTGTTTTAAAATATACGTTTAAATTTAACAAATTTGTATTAGATGACAGCTTGTCACACATACTCAAATGAGTGTATGGGTCTTTCTATAAATAGCTAAAAGATTATTCTACTGAAAATTCTTCAAACGTGTAGATGAGCTTTCCAATGCAAATCTCTTCGTCATCCTCACGAAAACGATGACTTCAAACTCCAAAAACCCACCCACATTCATTCTCACACTTTATAAAGCGTTTGCACCACTGCATTGACCCATGCATTCACATCCACCGATTTATCTCATCAATCCAAAGGCCTATGGAAGTTAACAGAAGCAATCACCGCCAAACAGAGCTTCTGAAGCTCAAATGCTCCGTTCAGAACTACAATTGGGGTCCAATTGGGTGCGATTCGCGAGTTGCGAGATTGTTTCAGAGCAACTGTGGTGCTCAGATTGAGGAAACCAAGCATTACGCTGAGTTTTGGATCGGAACTCACGTTTCTGGACCCTCGTTTTTGCAAGGGGGTGATGATAATGTGAGTTTGAAGTCGTGGGTTCTGCACAACCCTAAGGTGTTGGGTGATGTTGTTGTTGAGAAATGGGGGTGTGATCTTCCGTTCTTGATGAAGGTAATTAGTTTCTTGATTTTGCGATTGTGGCCTTTTGATATTAATATAGTTGATGATTGAATGCTTGATGAGAATAATCCCAATTACAGCATTAGTATAATTCGCATGATTAGTGGTTTGAATTTGTTACAGTTAACCTCTGTGAAATTGAGTATTATGAAGTAATTGGTTGAATAATATGGTGGTGACATTGGTCTGCAATAAGGTTATAGTGCTCTTGAAATCCCTAAAACTAATTTGAGAGTAATATACAGAAAAGAATAAGTTTTTGACAGATACAGTTCATTTTAGGGAAAGAAAATGCGTAGGATTGATCGATTCGATTGCTTTTGTTTTGTTTAAATACTTGTTGAGAACTGTGTTACTTATATGGGTCAGTGTTTCTGTATTAGGTACTATCAGTCGGGCGGCCGTTGTCAATACAAGCTCATCCAGATAAGGAATTGGCTGGGTTCCTTCATAAGTTGCAACCGAACGTGTATAAAGATGCAAACCACAAACCTGAAATGGCTCTGGCATTAACCAACTTTGAGGCCTTGTGTGGGTTTATAAGTTCAGAGGTAATATACATTGTTAATTATAAGTTTGTTGTTGTTTTTATTAAATTAATTATTTAGAAATGCATGTTGTTCTAGAGCTATGGTTCAATTGAATGCCTTGCTACTTTGGACCATTTTATTTAAATGTCTTGCAATATTTCTTTACTGTCAAGTCATGGCCCATGCGTCCAATTTTGGGTCATCTTTTATTATTGGCGAGTACTTACAGTTAATGAGAGTCTATGGTGCCTTTGCAGTGCTGATCTTTTTGCATTATTACATTTGTCATTTGATCTGAAGGCGTGGCCCGAATGTTTAATGGTGGGTCATATTTGTAACCTTTTGGGTCTATTGTTGGTGCCATTTTGGCTTACAAATGATCAGAGTCCATGATGGCTATAGAATGATGATATTTTACTGTCTTAGTAACATGAATATGCTTGTACTCAAATTTATGCTCTTCTAGAATTTGTCTAGTGCGTTTAGATCATACGTAGTTCCCCTGATCTTTCTGCCATTAGTTTTAAGAGTGATTTTTTTGAGCATACAGATCAAACATATAGGTTACGCCTAACAGGTCAGAGTGTAAAAATAGCTAAAAAGAAATGGTCCATTTGAATCAACCGTGTCGAAAAGTTTGTAAGCAATTTTAAAAATTGTTAGCGTTGTGATAACAGGGTCTTTGTAATCATATTCAACATATTAATAACATTTTATAATAAATGGACAAAAAAATGTGAGAGTCAAAGCAACCTGTTTTGACCCGCACTAAAACAGCCCCTTTCAACCCAACCTGTTTTGACCCCATTACCCCGCCTGACCCTCCTATTTTGTCAGTTTAAATAATGTATATGTGATGTGATATTATATACTCAGAGGAGCTTATTATTTATGCTAGGAACTTGATGTTGTGCTTGAAAGTGTTCCAGAGATTAAACAAGTGGTTGGCAATACATGTTATGACCAAATCTTAACCGTCAACAGACAAAATGGTGAAGTCAAAGAACAGCGAGTTCTTCAGTCAATATTCACTAAACTTATGTCAGTTAACCGTGAAGTTACTTCCAAGGCACTGTCCAGATTGATTAATCGTCTAAGCAAGGAAAACGAGGTTAGAACTTATTATTTCCAAAGAACTGTCTATTTTCAGGTTGTTTAATGTAGTTTTATTAGCAAGTTGACTTTTTATGTTTATGATTAGACAAGGCAGTTAACTAGTAAAGAAGAGCTAGTGTTGAAGCTTGAAAAACAGTACCCGAATGATGTAGGGGTCTTAGCTGCCCTTCTTCTTAACCATGTGAAACTCGAGCCTGGTGATGCTTTATACATAGCAGCAAATGAGCCTCATGCATATTTAACTGGCGAGTGCATCGAGTGCATGGCAGCTTCAGACAACGTTGTCCGTGCTGGCCTTACTCCAAAATACATGGATGTAAAAATCCTATGTTCAATGCTCAGTTATAAACAGGTAACCATAGACCCGATAAATAATCAAACTTCTGTATATCTAGTCAAATGTCGCGATATTTCTTTACATGTTATGTTTTGATGTAATGTTATATCAGGGGTTACCTGAAATCTTGAAAGGGGTACCTTTGAACCAATATGTCAGAAGATACACTCCGCCTTTTGAGGAGTTCGAGGTTGACCAATGTGTGCTTGACCAAGGTGCATCCGTTGTATTTCCCGCCCTCCCGGGTCCATCAGTGTTTGTGGTTATTTCTGGCGAAGGATCAATGCTGACATCGTCATGTGAAGAACGAGTGTCGGAAGGAGCTGCATTGTTTGCACCTGCAGGGACCGAGGTTCGTGTTAGCACGAGATCAGAGTTGCAGTTATATAGAGCTGGAGTGAACAACAAGGTGCTTTTGAATCCTTGATTTGATGAGGATTTAAGAATGGAACAATAAAAGTTTATGTGCATCCTTATATATTTGTAATATGTGTATATGGTCTAGTAATTATACACACCAATAATTACAGATTTGTTTCCATTTATTTATACAATAAAATGATTATAATATACACATTATTTTATAGTTTACTTTTACTTCTTTTAGAACAACCTTTGATATATTTTTATTAACTACCTATGTCTGCATTCTGTAAGATTCAAACTCATAACGTTATAAATAGAGGAGAGTTATCTTACATTAGGACTACACTTTACTTTATTGCTTATTTGTTGCAAATTTAGGATGAATTAGCTAAGTATGAAATACAATGAAATGTGAAACGTTTCAAAGTTGGAACCTGGATGGTCATCAAATCATAATACTCACTTTTGTTGTCCATCACGAGGAATGATATACCTTATTAAACTTACTAACTAATACTGCAGGATCGGGTTTGTCACTTAAACACTTGTATTTCTCTCAAACTCACTTATGCAAACACTCAAATCAGATGAAGCAACGTCTTTTACAAGAGTTGATAATAATATAATAAGTAACTAAGGAACAAGCAGAGATATATTTTCAAGGTACTTGTATATATTACTTCTCAACTCAAGATTACAAGACACTTACAAGCATGAAACAAGAGTTACAATGAGAAACTATATATACTAGATCCTACAGCCGGATATACTTGATACTAGCTGGAAACCTAAGACTAAAGCATATACTACAATGCTAAAGTTAATGTATCTTAGATAAAGTATTATCTAAGATATGGTAGTCATGACATGTCCATGACTTACCTTTTGTCACCAACTAAAGATGACAACTGTACTAACATAAAAAGGTAAAAAGTGGATTAAAGTATGGTCAACTACATGTTGAGAAAACGACATGCAGTATCTCAGAGATTTGCAGCGGAGTGTCAGAGAGGCCATACTTATGTCCACTGGATAATAGAAGTGTCTTCCGAAGGTTAACTCGGAAGATGCTTCTATGCTTCCGAGGCTTTGAGGACTTCTTGTACTTCGGAAGTTGACTTCAGATCTTTCTCTCTAAGTCTTGATCTTCGGAAGTAGGTTCTTTGTCTTCGGAAGTTGGAGTTTTCCTTCGGAAGTGTGTTTTACACTTGGTCTTTAGAAGAGCTCCTTCTTTCTTCGGAAGTTCCATACTTAGCTTCGGAAGTCCTTTGTTTGTTGTACCAAAATCTTCTAAGTGACTTGGTTTTGGTTGCAACAGCCTTTCTAGATCCAACAAATAGGGATGAGCATTTGGTACCTAGTACCCGTACCGGTGCCCATACCGTACCGGTACCGGTACCCAATTGATACCGAAAATATATATAAGGTACCGGTATCGGTACTTGATTTTCTTATATTTCGGGATCGGTACTGACCGGTACAGGTACAGGTACTTTACCCAAAAGTCCCCGTATAGTCCCGCTAGTACCCGAATACGAATAAGTTATTTTAAAATTTGTATTTTGTTTTGTAATACTTTTCACCCCATCAACTTGTATTTTGTTTTAACTTTTGAGGGTAATTATTATTTTTTTAATATCATTCTTCTTACTACATTAGAATGTTAAAAGATATATTACTTATGATTTTATTAGAAATGAATGGTGGATAAGTCTGTGGACTGAGTTAGCAGAAAATGAGAAAAGTAAAGAAAGTATCATTTTATGTGGTGTTTTTTTTATATTTTATTTTTGTTTAGTTATTATAAACTTTTAAGTATCAGGTACCAAACATGTACTGAGTAATAGGTACAAAAACAGATACTGGGTACCGTAACCAAACATGCACTTTGTAGCAAGCCTAAAAAATAATATTGTGGATGTAACGAGTACCAAAGAGGTACTGGGTACCGAAATACCGGTACCGGTACCTGTACCCATATACCAAATTCGGTACCGGTACCGGTACTCGTTTTTTATAAAATTCGGGACCGGGTACTTTCGGTAACGGTACCGGTTCGGTACAGGTACGATAACGAGCTCATCCCTACTAAGTAAAACCGAGAAGAATATACTTTGTTGAAATCTTACTCGGTAAAATCAGATTGGAAAAAGAAAATGTAATAAAAGAAAAGAATACATGACATTTAAATTTATTTAAGAATGTTGTTTGATTGAAATTCTTGTTAGGAAAATACAAACTTGTATTTTTCATGTCATGATCACACCACATTTGAATTATTGTGATCCAATGATGTGAACTAACTTATTAAACCCAAAACAAAATTGTTATATCCAGATGTCTAGATATTCTACAAGTCATGATTATAAGAAGTGACATAAAATGGTTTGGATTTTGGAGTGCATGGTGGATATCTTCATGTAAAGTTATAAGCTATTTCTTTCTTTCATTATCATTTTTTTTAATTTTATAGAACGCCATAGTGATTTGTTGTAAACTAGTTGTAAAAGAAGATTCCACTTTGATGTCTATATATAGATCATAGTAAATTAGACGGACAGTACCTAGGGTATACATGTATTACAATTTTAGTTTTTAATTTCAATAAATTACGGATGCGGGTCTGAACTTTTCATTATATGCGCATCGGCAGTCTCCGACGATAACTGAAGTTAAGTCAATATAAAAGTACCAATATACCCCTGAAATTAATAAATAATAATTTTCAAATAAAATCCAATTTACCTCTCTCGAACCCCACTCATCTCACCTCAGGCCAACCCTCCATCTTCTTCTACCATTTTCATCTTCATCTTCATCTTCATGACTACCACCTATTCACCACCATGTGAGAATTGAAGCACCACCACCACTCCATCGTCACCACCACCATCACTTCATGTAAGTCTCTCTCTCTCTCTCTCTCTCTCTCTCTCTCTCTCTCTCTCTTTCTTCTCCAGACCACTACTCATGACGTTATCATCATGTACAGTGGTAGCGGTGGTTGTTCGATTGCGTGGTGGTGGGTCAAGGGTGTAGTAGCGGCGGTAGTGGTGGGTCAACGGTGTAGCAGCGGCGGCGGTGGCTGGTCCGGGGTGTAGCAGCGGTGGCGGGTCCAGGATGTAGCAGCGGCGGTGATGGTGGGTTGAGGGTGGAGGCCGCGACATCGATGGTGGGTTGAGGGTGCATGCGACGATGATGATGGGTTGGGGGTAGAGGCTGCGGTGATGGTGGGTTGAAGGAAGAGGCGGCGATGGTGGTGGGTTGAATGTGGAGAACTATAATGTTAAGAAAAAGATACAAGAAGAGGTATTTTGTTTTCTTATTTTTTAAAGAAACAGTGAAACTTAACTTCATTTACTGTCAGTGACTATCAATGTGCATACCATGTATAGTTCAGGCCCGCATCTGTAATTTATTAAAAAACAAAGAATAAAATTGTAATACGTGCATACTACAGGGACTGTCTGTGTAATTTACTCTATATATTTATATTACATTGAGAGAATGTTATATGATTTGTACTCCATTTCCTTGACTAATTTTTGTTTTGTTAAACTTTTTTATCAAGATTTTTAATAAGATACATAACTGTAGTGCGCTATCAGTTAACTCAGGTAGCTAAAACTAAATCAACTTTATATAGTTCTACAACAACGAGAGTGTATAAATAAACGTAATTCTTTGTAAATTTTCGTTAAAAAATAATTCACATTTGAATTAATAATACTCATGTGTTTCTCATAATTCTTTGTTATAACTAATTTTTATTTGATAATACACGTCCTCAAGAGGACATCCTAACATAAAGAATCTACCTTGCGTTAAGAGGAAGAATGTTAAAATACATGATAATTAGAGAATTCACAGTAGGTTCTCTATATTTACGTGAGCGTAATCCTTATTTTTTTAGGGAATGATTGTAAATGGTTGTGAGTGAAATTTATCTGTATATTTTAATGTTCAATCTCTATAAATTTTTTAATATTTTTAAAAGATGATTGTGAGTTGAGGATAGAGAAAAGAAAATAAAAAAAGTATAAAAATATTATTTAATTAAAAAATAAAAATAAAAATAATATTTTTAATGTAATTATAACGATAGATATAGAAATAAATACTTGGTTTCGCAGGCCTAAGCCCATAAATGATAAGCCCTACAAACCAAACCACTGGATTGGGTTTGATACAAGCTCTTTGAAACCCAAGCCCAAATCACACCATTTTCTGAACGAAGCCCAACTTATACTCGTTATAATAGATTTAGGGTTTACTCTTCTTCTCTGCCGATACCTTACCATCAGATTCTCCATCCAGAGCCGCCGGAATCCTCCATTGTATGTCTTTCTTCTTCCCTTGTTTCACTCTCTTCTACTCATTTTATAGCGTCTTTATAGATAGTTACTTGTATTAATCGGTTTTATTGATGTGATGTTGATTTAATTTGTGTTTGCCATCGTTACTTGTTTAGATTTGTGTTAATTGATTTCATTGCATTTGATTAAAGTGTAGTTTTTGTCTGTAATTGAAACTAATGATTTTGGGATTCTTTATTAGTTTGATCGCTCAAAATGTATACTTCAAGGAAAAAGATTCAGAAGGACAAGGATGTTGAACCCACTGAATTTGAGGATTCTGTTGCTCAGGTGAATTGCATTTTCTATTTATGATGTAATTATTGTCATTAGGGGTGTTTGTGTTTTGGTTTGGATGGTTTTGAGACCAAACTCTGAGCCTGTTGGTAAATGTTCATAATTATTGTAAACCAAAACTAAATTGTAGACTATATGTTTGAAAGTTGAAACTTAACCGGATCAAACTAAACTGTTACAAACATTTTGGTTTCATGATTTGGGCTTACTCAGCAAATAATGTTAAAAAGGTGTAACATTCTGTGAGAACATGATTAGATCGAAACAGGGAATTGGTTGAAACATGTAGCTTTCAGCATATATTTTCATGATGTAACACTGTCACATATAGATTGACATGTTTTGGTTTTAAGATAAATTACAACTTTAAGTAAAGATATAGAGTCTCATAGAAATAACCTGATATGCTTTTGATGGATGGGGCTCTGTTGAATGTGGCTTATAGAAAAACAATCTGCAGGCTTAAAAGAGTGTAAAAAACTTGCCTTTGAAGCCAAACTGCGGTTTGAATATGGCTTATAGACTCATAGTTTTATGTAAAATCTCATTACATTTTCTAACTTAAGACCTTGTTTATGTAGGCGTTGTTTGACTTGGAGAACGCAAACCAAGATCTTAAGAGTGACTTGAAGGACCTTTACATTAATAATGCTGCGTAAGGCTGCTTTTTAATGCATTTTAATCTATTTTGTTTCACTACATGATTGTGTTGTGATGAATTTACTTGTATGCTCTTTCTTCAGCCAAATTGACGTCTCTGGAAGTCGGAAGGCTGTAGTGATTCATGTTCCTTACAGATTGAGGAAAGCTTTCCGCAAGATTCATCTCAAGCTTGTGAGAGAGCTCGAGAAGAAGTTCAGTGGCAAGGTAACATTTTTGTTCTTTGAATGTAATATTCAAGTGATACAAAATAATTTATGTTTCTTATTTAAGAAATTATTTTTTGGCAGGATGTGGTTCTAATTGCAACCAGAAGGATGTTGCCACCACCTAAGAAAGGTTCAGCCGTCCAGAGGCCTCGCAATCGAACCCTCACAGCAGTGCATGATGCCATGCTTGAGGATATTGTTTATCCTGCTGAGATTGTAGGCAAACGGGTCAGATACAGAGTTGACGGCTCTAAAATCATTAAGGTGAATCTCATTAGTTTTGTCATCTTTTTTATTTCATGCACTTATTGTATTTAACATTTATTGTTGCATTTGCATTTCTTGCAGATTTACTTGGATCCCAAGGCAAGGAACGATACTGAGTACAAGCTAGAGACGTTTGCCGGGGTTTACAGGAAGCTTTGTGGAAAAGATGTTGTGTTCGAGTATCCAATAACCGAGGCCTAAATGGTTTCAAGTTGTCTCTTAATGGTTTCATTTTTGTTATTTGAAATGCAATTTGACATTTGATTTCAAAAGATTCAGCTCATCTCATTTTCTTTGTAGGATAAATTCAAAAGTGTTGTTGAAATTTTACTGTTTAGTTCTCATATGGTTTAGAACTTGCATTCTTTGTGGATTTAGCCATTATTGTCTTCTTTTTCTTGTTCTTTTGAGTATTGGGGGAATACCATACCTTTTGCTTGAAGGATGAAGATGCATCTCATATGCATAATACACTTATATAATACAAGTGAAAGTGGATAATAAAAGTGGATTAAGAACTTTTTTAGAAAAAAATTATGTTAGAATCTAATTTGAATGTAATTCATCACATGTGTTGAGTCTCTGGAACACAGTGATCTGAATGTATCTTGCTTTTGTGTACAAATTTCATGTTAATGGGTGTTTTTTTATTTTCAATTTGAATGAACTGTTTTAGAACGCTGTATGCCCGAGTTAGATGGTTTTTATTTTATGACAAGCATAAGTTTTAGTACAAATTTCTGGGTTTTTTTAATGATAGCTAATGTCAGAATCTTGAGTTAGGTGGTTTTAAATAACCCCAAAATGTATCTTCTTAAGCTTACCTCTTAACATTTGATCAAAGACAAACTGCTAATTAGCGAGATTGGTTTAACTTTTAATTAAACTGTAAACCAAGCATTTGTAGGCGGACCTGAAATGTTTTAAATCAACTCTTCAGAAAATCTGTTAAAAAACTGTTTGGGAAAATAAAATAAAAATAAAAAAAAATCACAAAATCAAACAAATGACTAGCTTGTAAAATTCTATGACCCGTTTGAACGCGATCATGATTAAAACTAGTTAACGTGAGTATAAAATACTAATGGGATCAAAGGCTTTCTTGGTATATATATAGCATATAAAATGGTGTCTGTTCTTACGATGTTAAAATTTCAAGTCTTTCATTAACAATTACGTAGATTTAAAAGCATAATTAGATTGCATAACGGCGGTATAATGAAATAGTAAAGTGTGTTCTTCTGTGCACATAACATATCCAAAACGTACCCAAAATCCAGATAGCTCTTTCTTCAACCCAAAACAATGGCATCTGCAAGGGGCTATGTTCTTGCAACTGTAAGCATCCCCTCAACCACCAAAATGCCACAAGCAGCTCTCAACACAGGCTACAAAATGAAGGTCCCATACAAGCTGAAACAAGGGCAATCTCGAATCTTTCACCAACTCCCTTCTGGTCTGAACATGGAGGTTATCCACCAAAAGGGCGTACGAAACGAGACCCCAGATGACCAATTGCCCAATCGACCTCCATTGGTGTTCGTTCATGGAAGCTTTCATGCAGCTTGGTGTTGGGCTGAACACTGGTTGCCCTTCTTTTCTCAATATGGGTTCGATTCATACGCCCTCAGCCTTTTGGGTCAGGTTCAATTCTACCTTCATTTATGCAATTCAAGTTCTTAATTTCATTTTTGGGGTTTCAATTTGAAGCTCAATTGGTTGTGTGGTTGTGATTTGGAACATTGCCAGGGTGAAAGTGATGATCCAGATGATTCTGTTGCAGGTTCTCTTCAGGTAGTTTTATTAATTTTCATACATTCTTGTATAATCTGTTCTTTAAAATGGATTTTGTAGTTGGTCTGTTGATGAGTCCACTTTAAATTGTGTAACAGACACATGCTGCCGATATTGCTGATTTCATCAAGAATCAAACTGCATTATCACCGGTGTTGATCGGGCATTCATTTGGAGGGCTCATTGTTCAGTACTACATTGCGAATCTTGAAAAAGATTCGAGTGGAAGTAAGTATAAGATGTATACTTTGATTCTTTTCTGTGTAACTATGACTGTTCGAAGTTGGTACGGATTTGATGCAAACTTTGACACCAAAAGTTCTTACTTTTACACTATCTGCAAGATTGTTATTTTGGGTTTGAAAAGCACATAAGGTCATCGAACATACGCCACAGGGTCTGGAGGCGCAAGGGTTTATGAATAAGTTACTTGATGATGAAGGGTGCTATGTAAAATAGATAAGAGAGATGCAACTTTTGGTTGCACGTAAAAGCTTATTTGATTGTACATAGAACTTTGCGTGGAGCTTTCACGCCTAGCGCTTTTATAAAACCAAGATTTTTATTGAAAATTCTAGTAATTTGGAGAAGCCATATTAAACTTTCCCTTGGGAAGAGGATGAATAATATTTATAGAATTGTGCTAGAAATGATTAACGCTGTGAAAGTGCCTGTGCAGATCTTGCAGGAGCTGTGCTTGTTTGCTCTGTGCCGCCTACGGGAAATAGGTGCTGTTGATGTTTTAAACTCTCTTACCTGTTGACACGTTAGATAGCTAACAAGTTATGTTTTGGTGATCAGTGGCTTAGTATGGCGGTATCTCTTTACAAAGCCTGTTGCAGCCTTTAAGGTACACTATAATATATGCCCTTGTCTCTGTAACTTGAGAAATACATATTTTCTGTAAAGTTACAGGCTTCATTTTGCGCGCCCCATTTTAATCATTTAAAAGAAATAGAGATGCAGCGGTAAATTTCCGTAACTTGATTTGATGTGTAATTCCTTTTGGTAGATAGAAAACTAGAATCTTTGTTTTGGTCAGTTAGGGGTGTTGGGATGTTCCTTTTGAAAACGATTATTACCCACTCGTAGAATCACAATCGAATAATATGTTAATTTTACGTTTATCTCAAATTCTCATTATGTAGTTTTCTTACAACTTCCCTAATTATACATTTTCACCTTTTGGATCCTATTTATATGGTATGGAGAAAAGCAAAGACTATATTGAGCCTGTTGAGTCTAACGTAAGGAGAAATACAGTTGGATTAGCATATTTGTGTAGGCGCAAAACAACAATCTTTGCTTTGCTCTTTGATGTTTTCATTTTGTTGGTCTTATTTATATAACCAAAACGTTCTAGAGAAAATAATAAAGTACTATTTTTTTTGAATGTTTATACTTCTATAGTTATGTCGGAACAATTTCACGCATGTAACCATGAGATACACGAATCTTTGGTCACGTATCTACTTTTACTCGCATATGTTTTTCTACTCGCCTAAACCCTGAATATTTTCATCTTACACATGAATAACAATACATACGTGAATCTATATGTGATATGGTGTTATGTCTCATCACTTATCATATTAGTTTAAGTCATTATTGATGGGAAAGTCTGATATGAGTAAGAGTTGCGTATCTGGTGGCTAAATGGGTGATTTCTTTCTAACATAGTTCGATAGGTATAATACATCCAGGAAAATAATTTTCTAAACATAATAATATACTTCTGTATTCTCAGGTCACTATGAGCTTAGCAGCAAAAGCTTTTCAGACATCGTTACCCCTTTGCAAGGAAACGTTTTTCTCCCGGGAAATGGAAGATCATCTTGTCCTACGGTTAGTCGATTGGAAAATCGCTTTTAAAATTTAGATATAGTTTATAAAACGGTCTTGTTGCTTACAGTTATCAAGAACTGATGACTGAAAGCTCAAGAATGCCATTGTTTGATCTGAGAAAGCTTAATGCTTCACTTCCCGTCGCATCAGTGCCAAACCTACCTACCCGTGTTCTGGTCATGGGTGCAGCTGACGACTTTATTGTGGTAAGCATAACCTTTGATGCATGCTGTGATCTGACTCTTTTCATACCAGTTGAATTCTATGTGCGCACCCAAGCGCTTGCACAGATACATATGCATTATATTTGAATGCTAACAGGATGCAAAAGGACTTGAGGAGACGGGGAGTTTCTATGGTGTGCGACCAGTGTGTGTTGAAGGGGTTGCTCATGACATGATGTTGGATTCTTCGTGGAAAAAAGGCGCTGAACTGATCCTATCATGGTTACAAAATGCGGATGGAAAGATTTAGTATGAAAAGGCCCCAGGGAAACATGGTTTTGACATTGTGATTAAGTAACTCAAAAACCCGGGATTCGTATGATGATCAAATATGCTCGGCGACACGAATTAGAGCATAGATTGGAAGGTTCTTGCGAGGATTGTGGTTCGAGTGCGATCGAGGTTAATTGGGTTGTTACGAGCAAGTGTAGGATGTAGTGCTTTGGTGGTGGTGTTTTTATCACTAGTGAAAATCATTGTCGTTTTAGACATGTAACAAGTTTTACCATGCCTTGGTGTGCTTTTTCTTAGTTTTCCTTTTTTCTTAGTTTTCCTTTTGTCATAGTTCTCCTATTCTTCAAGAAATAATAAAAATAAACACGATAATGTGTGTTATTTTTTAAGCTGAGTGCAAGACGCACAAAAAAGAAGGTTCATTTTCACTTGTTTTATTCTTTCTTGCTTTGTAATAATGATAAATGACCGAAGCAATTTAGTTTGTTGTAGAACTTGTTTTTTTACCAGTTGATAAAATATAGATTACAGTCGACCTGACTTGTTTTCGAACTAAATTTATGTTGGAACATAGAGTAACTTAAATATATACCGCTGAATTCGCCACTCATTTTCACGAAAAATAGACAAACTCAAAACGTATATAAAAACACGTGTAGCTACGCCGTATGCGGCATTATAAAGAATAAACTACAATCGTCCCGAATTGTTTTCGAACTAAATTTGCATCGAAACGTAGAGTAACTCTAATTAGCTACGAATGAAAACATATTAGATTTAACTCGATTCATTTTTTGAACAAAATTTACATTAAAACGTAGACAAACGTTGAAACATAAACCGTCTCAATGCGTCTATAAAAATAAACACGAAAACATTTTATATTTCACTCGATTCATTTCTGAATAAAATTTACGTCAAAACAAAGATGGACTCAAATTTATACCGACATGTACATAAAAATACGAATGTAAAAAAAATATTAAAGTAAATTGTTATTTTATAAATCAAAGAAAAGGATGTAGGTTGAATGAGTGGAAGAAGGGTGTTAAACAGATCATAACCTCAAAATTTATTACAAATATAGATATGACATGAACTCAAAAATCAAATAAGACGTAAGGACCCACATGAGATGTGTTTTTATAGATTGGCAAGAAATGACTCGTTTAACAAGATTTTTGTAAATTTGTTGTATATTAATAGTTGAGAAAAATGCAAGAATGGTCCCCATGTTTAATCATATTGCAAGTAAAGTTTTTAAATTTTAAAAATTACAAAGTTAGTCCAAACATTTTGTTGGCTGCAAGTTTAGTCCTCAGCGTTAGTGTTCATTTTAACGATCTGAGGACTAAATTTGCAATATGATCAAACCATAGGGATTATCTACGTTATTTTCTTTAGATTAAAAATGTATTAATCCAATAAAAGTTTAAAAAATAAATAAAACCTTAAAAGAATATAAACAATTTAAAAAAATCAAATAAACATAAAAGTAAAATCGAATAGATGTTTCTAAAATTCAAAATAAATATTAAAAAATCAAGTTAGTGTTTAAAAACGAAAAACTGTTCGATGTGGTGTTTTTATTTTTTGGATGCGGACTTTCACAAAAGTTTTGGACTTTTAGGTTTAGGCATTACAAATAAGCTTCATCAAAAAGAAAAAAAAGTTAAGTTTTATTTTACTCATTAAGGTTCGTTAAAAATAACTATTTGTCTCCAAAAGATTAAAAAATCAATTTACCTCCAAAAATTTCATAATTTGTTAAAATTTCAGTCCAAAGTTTAATTAGTTGTTTCAACTTTATCCAAAATAATAAAACTTTTGGAGTAAAATTGAAACAACATATGAAACTTTTGGAGGTAAATTGAGGTTTTTAATTTTTTAAAGGAAAATAATTATTTTAGTCAAAACTTAGGGAGCAAAATTGAAATTAACTCAAGAAAAAATTAAGCCCACTTCTCTTTTTTTGTTTTTTTAATTATTTTTTATTTAAATTTTATATATACTTTTAAGTATAAATTTTTTAACGGTTTTTAAAATTTATTTTTAATGTTTGTTTGATTTATTTGATTATTTTGTTTCTTTAATTTTTAGAGAAAATTACAAAATTGGTCCCTATAGTTTAGTCATATAGCAAATTTAGCCCCGAGTTCGTTGAACACTAACTAACAATAACGATGGTGACTAAATTTGAAACCAACTTCTAAATGTTTGGACTAAATTTGTAATTATTAAAATCTAAAAATCAAATTTGAAATATGATCAAACTAAAAAGATCATTTTTGCAACTTTTTCTTAATAGTTTAAAACTCAGATATTACAAACATACAACCAAATAGATAAACGCGAACAAACTAATCATGTTTAGCTAAAACGTTCTTACAGATTTGACATAGAGCTAATCCAAACCTATTTACACTCGGCCTTAACCCATGAGCTTCATTTTAGGTTGGTGACATATATTCATGTGTTGTATATGAAAGTAACGCCCTCAAACTTGAATTGATTATGATATTTAAATGATTTTCATTTTGATTGTAGTTTTTAAAAAATAATTGAAATTTACTTCTTAACAATAACACCAACTTTACTTTTTATTTGTTTCTCCGGTAATCTGCCCAACTATTTGACAGTTTAACATGAAACAAATAAACCCAAACTTTGATAAATTTGCCCGGACTCATGATTTCGATTCTCACTTCAATAAATATTTCTTAACATGTTTGTATATGTATATGTTTCTTCACAGTTCTTAATAGTTAGCTAGTGTGCGTTATAACGTGCTTTCCCTTGTGTTGTGCGTCGACTATATTTACGTATGCGTAACATAAAAAATTGTTGTTATCTGCCTCGTTATAGTTCTCATTTAGGTTATTAAGATTTTGTACATCAATTTCATTAGTAACACTATTGCAATTATTTGGCTATTTATTGACATCATTAGACCTTTTAGATACTCTTTTTTAATTTTCTAGATTTTTGTCACTTTTAGATAATTTGGACGCGAACTCAATATGATCAAAGCTTCATTAGTAACACTGTTGAAAAAATAAGGAAGAAACAAATCACTTTTAAAGAATTCGGATCACACTCCCTCTTGCTAGATGTTGGGGCAGTTGATTTTGGCTCTCTTCCATTCTGTTTTTTCAACTCTTGGCTGCAAAAGCAAGGTTTTGATGACTTGGTCCAACGATTATGTGGCTCTTCTGTGTTTGTGGGACCTGCGGATAAAAGATTAGCTGTAAAATTAAAATGGTTAAAATCTGACATAAAAGCATGGCTAGATGAGTTAAGAGCAAAAAAGATGGCACATGAAAATAACTTGAAAGCACAATTGCAGTATCTGGATCATTTAGATGAGAATGGGGATCTTATGGATCATCAACTTGAAGTAAGAATAGGGGTCTTGGGTGAATTGAAAAGGAACCACAACAGGAAGAAAGAGGAGGACATGATTCAGAAATCCAGAATTAGATAGGCCCTAGATGGTGATGAGAACTCAAGATTTTTTTCATGGGGTTATTAATTCTAATATTTCAAGCAGTAGAATTCATGGTATGCTAATAAATGGAGCATGGTTTACGGATTCAAGCCTTGTCAGGCAGCACGCGGTTGACTTCCTTATGAAGAAAATTTGACAACATTGTTTCAAGTCGCCCTCAATTCTCAATATTTGGATTAAGTGAACTATCTGATCGATGAACAGGCGTAGAATCTAACTTTCCTATTTTACACCAGCCAGACTCAAAAAATGCTATCCGGGAATGCGAAGGAAATAAGGCACCTGGTCTTAACGGGTTTAATTTTTGCTTCATTAGGAATTATTGGAATTTTCTTGAAAGGGATTTCCTTGATCTCATTATGCAATTTCATGAAAAGGGTGTTATTAGTCCTGGTTGCTTATCCTCATTCAAAGCCTTGGTACCAAATCTACGAATCCGCTAACACCAAATGATTATAGGACGATTAGCCTTATTGGGGTGATTAATAAACTAATTTCCAAGATCTTATCAAACCGATTACAAGGAGTTCTAGGGAGTTTGATCTCAGTGGGGGCAAACTGCTTATGTGGGAAATCAATATATCTTGGACGGTCCTCTTATTAGTAATGAGGCTGTTTTGTGGCTCAAGAGATTTAAAAGTCAAGGTATAATTCTAAAATTAGACATTGCTAAGGCTTTTGAAGCGCTCGATTGGGTTTCCTTGATCATATTCTCTCGCAAATGATATTCCAATCGTTATGACGATCTTGGATCAATGCAATTTCAAAGTCTTCTCGAGCCTCAGTGCTAATAAATGGCAGCCCAATGTTGAATTTGATTGTCGGAGAGGATTAAGGCAAGGAGATCCGTTGTCTCCGTTCTTATTTGTTATTACCATGGAAGCTTGGTCTTGCATTATAAAGAAAATTGTCTCGGTTGGTCTCTTTGAGGGCCTTCAATTGCCCAATAACGGTCCTGTGCTATCTCACTTTCTCTTCGTGAACAATGTAATTCTCATTGGTAAATGGAATGTGATGAACATCTGCAATATTGTCAGGCTTTTGAGAGGTTTCTTTTTGATTTCGGGTCTTATAGTCAACCTCCTAAACAGCTCCATTTATGGTGTTAGGATTCCTGATTCTGAACTAACTGATATGGCCTTAATATTACAATGCCAAACTGGCAATTTCATTTTTTGGGTTAAAGGTGGGTGCGAACATAAATTTCATTAAAAATTGGTCTCCGGTGATTGAGGTATTTAAATCTAGACTATCAAACTGGAAAGCCAAATCATTATCAATGGGAGGCAGAGTTACCTTAATAAAGTTAATGTTAGAATCACTGCCAATTTATTATTTCTTGTTGTATAGAGAACCAATCAAGGTAATTAATACCTTAGAAAAAATAAGGAAGAATTTTTTATGGTTAGGTTTTGAAACAAATCATAAAAGACATTAGGTAACATGGGATAAGGTGACTCGTCCAAAGGAAATGGGTGGCTTGGGAATTACTCACTAGAAACATTCAAACATGACAATGCTCTTAAAATGGTCAAAATGGTGGTGACGGTTACAAAACGAAAAACATTCGTTTTGGTGGAATGTCATATGGTCCATTGATCACACCGCAAGAAGTTGGAATCAATTACCGGTTAGCTGAACCAAATTGGAGTTTGGAAGAATATATTCAAAATTAGGGATGATTTTAAGGCTATGGATATAAATTTCAATTGTTTACTAATTGGTGTTTTAGGAGGAGGAGATGCACTAAGATTTTGGATCGACAAATGGTATAGGGAGGTTCCTCTCATGGAGGCGTTTCCCTCGTTATTCGCTTTAAAAGATTGCAAAAGTATTTTGATTAGTGATTGTTTCAAAATGCAGAATCAAAAGATAATGTGGATTTGGAGATGGAAAAGAGAATTATTCACAATACAAGAAAAGAATGATTTGGCTCTTTTAGTGGCAATGTTACTGTCGGTACACCCAATGGGGAATAAAGATACTTGGAGATGGGGTGATGTAGTTGAACAAGACCTTTTTACCAGGTATGTGAAGGCCCTTTTACATAATAAGAACATTGTGGCTGATGAGTATAAATTTCCTTGGAATGGATGGGTTCCCAAAAAAGTTAACATTCTCAATTGGCAAGCCCAACTCAATCGGATGCCCACTTGTGATTCGTTTTCAAGAAGAAACATTCTGTTACAATCTACTCTATGTAGGCTTTGTGGGCAATCAGATGAATTAGTGTAGCATCTTTTCACGACATGTGGCCTATCATTGTTGGTATTCTCGAAAACTTGTACATGGTGTAACATACAACCTGTGTACGCTTTTTTGTGTAAGGATCTCTTGGATGCCCCGTATTCACTAAGAGGGGATGGAGATTTCAAGAAAGCATTTCATGCAATCTTCATGGCAACTACTTGGAACATATGGAAGCATCGTATTGAAGTCATCTTTGGGCGAGTGGAACAAACGACGAATAGAGTTATTGGTGAAACTAAGGCAACAATTTCTTTGTGGTTGAAGACAAGATGCAAGAAATCCAAGTCATCAATGTTATGTAATTTTCCATTTGAGATAGGCTGACTGATGTTGCTTATTATGTATTATGTATGCTCTCTCTTTTGTTTTTTTTTGTTATATGGGGTTTTTAGCTACTTGTTAGCCCTTCTTTTTTATATATATAATGCTATATGCCGTCCAAAAAGAAAAAAATATACTCTCACAAATTTCCGGGTTCTATTAAAGAGTTACTTTCCTTGAAGGAAAATACATTTTCATAAAACGTTACATGCCTATAAAAAACCTTTCTATTATATTTTTAATCTAAACTGTAAAATTTATAATCTTTTTTATGTTCTATTAAAACATATTTTCCAGCACGACTTTTAAAATTGTTTTCATCATCTAATAGTAGACTAATACAGTACAAAATCATAAGCGTTCAAAGACTCATAAATGACTAAAGGGTTGTAATCCGAACATCAACTCATAAGGGGTTTTCCATCTAGAACAAAAGAAACACTACTAGAAAGCTCTAATGTTTCTGACAAAGTGTTTTGTGAAAAAGCCTTTTGCGACACATTTCCGACAACAACTGTTTTGTCAGGAAAACGTTTATTGAAAACTTTTTTCTACAATTTTACGACAACTTTCAAACAAAATCTTTTCCATTTACTTTTTGACAATTTGCAATTTCCTAGTATTTTTTTTGAATGACTAATTGGATCATTGTCGAACTACTGACCCACCCGATCATTTTCATTATTCGAGTACACAACCTAATACCATGATCGCGAGGAAATTCACTATAGGGGAGAGAAAACCTTTTGGCCCAACTTAAAATCTTCTTTTTTATCATATATGAGACTTAAATTCCAAACCTTCACATATTATTTTAATAAAGTCTTAGATACTTTGAGCAAAACATCATTGATTCCAGTTTTCTAGCAGTGAAGCCATCTCTCGAGTTGGTGACGTATATCCAAAATCATGTTCTAGATGAATATACTTCATTAAATAGTAAACAACTAATTTACAAGTACACCAATACTTCAAACATTTATGACATAATTAAATACGGCGGAAGACGATCATTGAATACTTCACTTTTTTTTTCGAATGGTGTTTTGAACCACCGTTAATACGTAAGTGATGTAAATATGGGGTCATCGGTTCACTCTAAACAAAATATTTAGAGTTAAGACAAAATGTTTTTTCAGTAATGAGTTTTCTTTTGAGGTGGTTGAGATGCGATCCCAACTGAGATACAGATAGGTGGACCCAATTAAAATAACACTTATCCTTCGAAACAGGGTTGCATATTTGTCGATCAAAGAAAAAAATGAGCTATCCTGACACGATATGTGAACAATCCATATTAATCATAACGTTTCATGTCTAACTTACTGAACAACAATATCAAAGAGGAATCTTATCAGTGTGAAAAAAACCCTCTTAAATAAGGTTTACACTTAATCTAAAAAACATCAAGCTGAAATCATCTCTCTAATGTCATTACTAAAAGACGATGGAATTGAATACTTCACTGAACAGTACTTCCGAACATGTTTCGGCTTTCAAGTTTCATTATTAAACTATTAAATTAATATATATGATTTAATTTTTTTGCATTGGCTGATGTATGATAATTATAATTTTTATCAATTGAGGTTTAGCAAGCTTATGAACGTTTGGTTTGAGTTTTTCTAAATTCAAGTATCATTGACAAATTTATGTGAAAAAATTATTGTATCTTATTTATACACAACTTAAATAGGACAGAAAACGAAAAAGAAATAATAAATCATAAATCAAATAAAGTTATGAATTCATAAAATAGTACATGCAATAATAAATTTAAAGTTAATTATAAGAAAGGCCCTTATGATAATGCATTAATGCCTTATTTCACTTTTGATTCATAAGCATAAAAAATTTATAAGAAATATCCTAAAGTATGCATAACGTATAGGGGGTTAATACTTTTGTTAACTACTTGTACAATGACCAAATCACTTCTTATTACTATAACTTTACAATGCATATAGCTCATCATATATGCATAATGTACAACTCTTCATTTCATATCTATTTTTATGTTTTTTAAAATTCATCACATACTTCCTCTTTAGACGTGTTACTCCACGTGATTTCCTCATAAACAAACACTAAAAGTTGAACAAATAGTAGGATTTTATTGGTTGTACAGGTTAAATTGGTTAAAATGAAATTAACATACATAGACAAAATAACTGTTGCTCTTTTTCATGTTTGGTTTACTTTCTTTTGTTTATTCATTTTATTTTTATGTTAAAAATACAATTCACAAATTTTGATCAACATGATACAAGCTTCAATTCATGTCGGTTCATATTAAATTACCTAAAAAGTTACAATAGACACAAGTTTAGTTATATTTATATTTTATGTCATATCATTTTATATTTGTTTGTTACACACTCATGATTTTTTTTCGTTTTCTTTTATGAACTTTAAATTTTAATGTCTCATAAAGTTTCATATACGGCATGCAATTTTCTTAACAACGTGAATTTTTGTTTTCTTTTTACATAAAGTTTTAAATTTTATCAACACCTTCGTTGCAACCAAGGATTTGTGAGAGTTTCCGTTTTTTGTTTAAGGTTTCAAATGTTCTCAACGTCACTAATGTTCTAACCTTCAACATGCAGTCTTATAGTAATATTTCAGCCTTAGTATTTTCATGGCTTCATGAGCCCGCCGCGTATTAACATTAGTTTAAATTTAAAAACAACTTCTAAAAGTTTTTATATTTATTTATATATTATATATAACCTATGGTCCCACCATCACATTTTGTTGTGTCTAACTTTTATCTTTAATAGTTGTTTTTTAAGAAAGGATATTTTAGTCGTTATTTAAGATTTGATACAAAGTTAACGCTAATCCAAGCGAGACCTTTTGTGCTACTCATGTGCATACTTTTGGATGTTTTTTGTAATTTCTTATATTTATGGAACGTGCCAATAATCTCTTGGCCTAGTGGTTCAAGGGAAATGTGTGAGGTTTCAACTCTCTTGGAGGTTCAAGGTTCAAGCCATGATATTGGCTAATTAATATCAATTTGGTGTTACTAAATTTTAACCACTAACCTGCCGTTCAAAAAATAAAATAAAATTATGGACCATAAATAAACTATAAACTTACCTAAGGGTACTTCCTTGTAATTAAATCTAAAGATAAAAGCCTAAACATTCTTTATAAAAGTTAAACAAAATACACTATTAAAAGTAATTAACAAATAAAAAAGAGAAACTCATGTAACAAGATGTGATAAACCTCTATCATGATATCACTTATAGCGAGAAGTTTCATGAAAACATCAACACATATATTTTTACTCGCATCATTTTATGCCATCAAACACGGACAAACATCACATCATAAAGTATGATCAAGTGGCCTTCTACCTTTCTTTCATGTATTGTTAACAAAGTGTACATTTTTCTAATGAAATTTACTGCATACACAATTTGGTTGATGCACCTTCTATGTTCTCTTTGTATATGCATGTGTATTTAAGACAATGTCTACGCATAACACATTTAAATACATAATTGATTGTTTGTCACTGATAACAGTGATCCAAACATGTCAAAGTCGTTTAGCAAAGTGATGTAACATGTTATTAACTTATCAATACGAGATAACATGATTGGCCATGAACCTTGACAAAAAGGGTGTGATTGATGAATAGTTTAGTTCTCAACTTAATCATACTCGCAACCACGCTCCACAGAGAATTGTTCTGTGATTCTAAGTCACCCAAATACATACAAATAAGGTACCTAAATACATCAAGTTATCAAAAGGTGAGAACACGACTACTATCGCGGACAACTACATATTAAGTATTATTAGGTTTCAAGGTTTTTGTTAAAGAGTAAATTACACAGTTGGTCCTTGCGGTTTGGGACAAACATTGGATTTGATCCCTAAACCTATTTTTGTGGGAATTTGATCCCTGAATGCATTATTTGCTTTCACAAATGGTCTTTTAGTATGTTAGTTGTCTGTTAGTGATGTTAAATTTTGCAATAAAGATTATTTTATCCTTGTAAAATTACACTTTGACCCCCATATTATTATTATAACTACTTTTATTGTTATTATTGTCGTCGATAATCACAACCGACCACCATTCGTAATCGCTTCATCCCACCATTCAAAAACACCACCATTTTTTGTTCACATAGCCCACCACTAGGTACTAAGTAAACCTCTAACTATCTTATATCTTTTCCATGAAATAAAGTAAGAAGAACCAACAAAAAATGTAGCCATGCCATTGCCCCAATCATCATGAAATTTTGTTTGGGTTTTTCATTCTAACAATCTCAAAGTAGATTATCTTGTTAACAAATATGATAACAAATTATTTCTTACTATCGCTAGAAGCTATCTTGAGAGCACCACTAATTTTCTTGTACTCGCCTAATCATCCCGAGCCACCATCGCATTGCCTTTGATTCTAGTCGGTGATCAACATGTTTGTTTAAATCAAGCGATAAATTCACGTAATAGATGCTCATGGGAAGGCTACTTTCAAGCAATAAGAGCTTTTTGATGGATGACTGGATGAGGGAGGAGGCTGCAAAGAAAAGAGAGTTCCCTTCTCTCTCTCTCTCTCTCTCTCTCTCTCTCTCTCTCTCTCTCTCTCTCTCTCTCTCTCTCTCTCTCTCTCTGATCTCGTTGTCGAGACTCGATTAAAAACAAATTAACAAATCGCTCTTAGCTAATTTTATTGAGTAAGGGTAAATAATGTTGTCTCCACTAGAAATCAGTGAAAAGTGTTTAAGTAAACTATAACTACATTACATATGTGAAACTTGAAAGCAAAACTTAAGACTTTGAATGATTTGTAAAAACACAATTGTGAAAGCAAGAGAGATTTTAATAATTAATAAAAAGTAATCACTTTTGGATTTCAAGTTCTAAAAGATCAACGGCTTTTAAGTTTAACCTAGTGTTGCATAAATACGACTCAAGATTTTTGTTTTTGATTAAAGTGATAATAAAGCAACAATCTTCTAATATTCGTTCATTCACAACCTTACCGATTCACCTATATCAAGTTATCTACTTTTCTTAGTGAGCTAATGATGGAAGGAAACAAAAAATTGATGATAAAGAAAATAACTTTGTTTATAAAAAAATTGTTTACTCAATCAAAATATTCAATTACATTTAATCACAAAGTGTTTAACATAAAACCCTAACCTAAACATGACTAACCGTCTCATAGCAAAAACTCTTCACCCGAAAGCAACCGCGAATGATTTAGCCACACATGATCATCATTGATTCTTCAATCTACTTTGATTGATGATTCTTGATGATTTGGAATGATTAGAGGAGGGTCAAAGGGCTGAATTTCGTCCAAAAAATCGTTATTGGGGCTCAAAGATGAGCCTTTCCGAAACCCTAATGATTTGGGCTTTTATAGGATTCAAAATACATACTAATCACAAAATATCGTGTTAGACCGTAACTTACAACATATAGGCCGTAATTTACAGCCTCCATTGAGTCAGACGGTCTACCTTACTAGTTTACGACCATTACAAACGGACTTTCCACAAGGTTGTAGCTTACAACCTCCCTGCAGTTTGCATATTTTTCTTTATTTTCAGCACATTTCAAACCATAGTCTTGCTATCCTTTGTATCCTTCTCAAATAATGTTCGTTAAGTTTCTTTTAACCTACATTTCAAACACGTAACAAAGTGACCATATTGGATATCAAAATTAGATTAAAAACAATTTTAAACATATAAAATCCACACATAACACCAACACATCACCCTCCCACACACCCTCCCTTCCTCTCTCTCTTGATTCAGTGGTCACGAGTCAATCTCTTGAAACTTATTTCAGTTGCTGATTACGCCACACATCACCATTTCACAACCTTTGAAGCCGGAGAAGAGGTGGAGGTTGGTATGCTTTGGTTTTATTGTTAGAGAAGGGAGGTGGAGGCCGACGTAGAAGAGATGGAGGTGGTAGGGTTAGGGATGAAATGATGAAAGTGATGAGGAATGAGTTCAATGGGCATTTAAGGACCAAATCCGCAAAAAAATAAAAAAATTTAGGGATCAAATCCATAAATTGTTTTAAATCACGGGGCCGTCCGTGTAATTTACTCTTGTTAAAAATTTGTTTGACTTATTTTAAGAATACACATGTTAACTAGAGAAATATTAACCTCCTCTTTTAATTCGCATGGTTTCTTTATGTTAACTACAAACAAATGCCGACCACCTCTTCTAATTCTCCTTGTTTCTTCTTCATTTTCTTCTCTTCACAGCTCACAACTTTGCTCATTTAGCCATGCTTCGCTTTTTGCCGAAAAATACCAATCATATTAGTTTTACTCTTGTATCTTCACTTTAACTGTTTTAATGACGACTAACTTAAAAGGTAAGCTAAAAAAAGTCCAATAGATACCCTTATTAATAAAAATTAATTGATAGGATTGTGCAGGCCCACAATACTCTTTAGTTTCCGGTAGCAAGTACAAGAAAATTCATGTCTATGGGTGCAGCTAAAGCTAAGAGCCTAAGATGCATGTTACTACATAGAAGGCAAACTAGGTAGATATAAAAGTTAAGAGCTATATATGTTTTTTCTACTTATTATTAAGTGAAGGGTATGCAATAAGCAAAAAAAAAGGCCATTTATGCTGTATTCTTGGCCACTATTTGGGGAATTTAGAATGCGCGAGACGGTTTAATTTTCAACTCAAACCCCACATCGATAGTCAAAGTGGTTGATAAAGCAAAATATACATGGTTGAAACATAGGGCGAAGTTAAAGGAGTTAACTTGGCAACATGGCGTAAATTTTCTTTTACAAATTTCCGTTGTAATTGCTTTTTTGTGGCCCTAGTACAGTAGTACCTGCTAGTGGCTTTTCTCTTTTTCAATAAAACTAGGGTCGTACCCCAACGCGCTTTGCGCGTTAGAAAAACAGATTAAACCGAGTCTTAAATAAACACGAATTTATTCATTCCCACCACCACCATCATCTGAAGGGGATCATACCAACTTACAAAAAGAGCATCAACCTCACAAAACAAAAGTTTAAATGTAAAATTTGGCTGATAGATTCAAAAATGCTTATAAATCAATGGCTACAAGGGGGGTTGCGGGTATATACCGGCCGTCCTTCGACCCTTCCACACCAAGATCATGTTGTAATCCAGAGCGCGAACTCATCACAGCCAACCCCAAAACTCAACAAACCATTCAGAGATCTCAAAATCAGGTATTATAAATTTGTTTCAGATGAGTTATACTCATCATAACCGACCCAACAACATCACATCTACAACTCAATATTAGTTTCGGCACAAACATTTTCATCAAATAGGCAAAGATTAGCTTGAATGATTAAACAACATTACGTACAACAAAAAACCCTCCAAAACAACAAAAGTAAAGGGTTAGTCTCAAATGAGCAAGAGCCCAAAGTCATCGACTCTACAAACACCCGGCATCACCGCTAGACAGATGCCACCAAAGGCGGCCTGGAGAGACTCAATCGTCTCCGGCCACTTCCAAAGACCTCCGTCAAACCCTATGTGTGTGTATATATATTATGCTATAAATTATGAATTTTTTAGAAAGAATATTATCATTTTAACTTATTTTATTTTTTAATATACGAGGATCTTGTTGCGGTTGAGCAGTGCGATTTCATTCATATATCTATTTCATCGATAAGGTACGTGTTTTCACTTGCAAACTTTTATTTATGTATATATGCATCTAAGTTTGTGTATGTGTAAGTGTATATGTGTTTAATTTATATAAAATAAATATAATTAAATATATGATTGTTCTTTTTTCAATTATAATATGTACACGGAGGTAAAAATATTAGGACTATATAAAATTGTAATAGTTATTTGACATATGAATAATAATACTTTTGTTGTTTGCAGATAAAAGAAACTGGGCGGGCAAAACATGTGGAGGGTTGCAAAGCTATGCATTTTAAGCAAGGGTCAGGATGGGTTAATGAAAATGCAGAAAGACACTGGGTAAGTAAAACAATCATTTATATATCTATGATAACTGATAAAATGTGTTCGATTGACTTTGACACTTTTAAACTTTTAGTTGGATTTATTATAACTATTAATTAATGTTATTGTTACTAATGTAGGTAGGATTGTTTCTATAGTATATGTTAATTGAAATTCGGGAATTATTATCGTTTTTTATATAGTTGAACATGTTAGTTATTCATTATATAGTAGTTATGCCGTCAAATTTTAGTAAAATATTTAATGTATGTTTATTTTATTGTTTAATGTAGGGACAAATTCAAGATGAGATGAATAGATCATTGTCGAGCTCGACGGGAGATGAGACATCGGTTGATGAGGTTGAGGTTCTTGCACGTTCCTTGGGATCTAGGCGTGGTCATATACGGGGAGTTGGTCGAAAAGTGAAAAGTGTTACCCCCGATGTAACTTCTAGTATGTATGCACCCCCATCACAATATAATGAAATGCAAGAACAACTTAGACAATCAAATGAAAGATGACAACAACAACTTCAAATAAATGCACGAATGCAAGAACAAATAAATCAACTCCTTTCAATGTCACAAAACAACAACAAATCATCTTGTCAACCGAATGAAGAAGGGGATGATGAAGATACAACAAGTGATTAAGTTGGTTGTTTGTGTTTGATCAAATGATTAAGTTGTTTGTTAAATGTTTGGCATGTTTAAACAACTATTATGTATTTTGACATCTAAGTACTTGACTTTATATTATAATGTCGTGAAATTTGAACAGGCTGAATAATTAGAACTGGATTAAATATATATTATAAACCTGAAAAATTTTTAAAAATAAAAAATTAAAAAAATTAAACAGACTCTATAACGACGACATGTTGCCCCTAAAGTCGTCGCTATAGCTAAATATATATTTTTATTTTTTATTTTTCTAAATTTCGTCTTCTTAGATTTTGACGACAACATTATAGGGGCGACTTGTCGTCGCTATAAGTGGACACTATAACGACGACTTTTTTTGCGACGACAAGGATGTGATTTAGCGACGAGTATATAGCGGCGATCTTTTAGCGACTAAGTGTCGTCGCTATAGCCTATAGCGACGACTTTTATAACCTATAGCGACGACTTTTTGTCGCCTCTATAGCTATTGTTTCTTGTAGCATGGGCGGCAAAATGTTTACGGTCACTCTCACACTCTGATTGATATTAATTTGATAGTGTTTTCAAAGAAATTTTTGCTAATAAAAAAATAAGTGTTTAGGTTAATTGTTAAATCGCTTAAAATGAGTACTGAGCTTAACTTGTTTAAAAATTAATATTAGTTTAGATGTTTATAATGATCATTGGGTTAGATTTAATTCACAAAAAGGTATTGGTCCGGTCATTTTTCAATTCATATATGTTAATAAGTTTATATTTGTAAAATTTTGAAAACTCAAATTATTTTTTCTTGAAGGTCGTCATAATTGAATGGTGTCGTGTGATCGGTTTCAAAATTTTTAGGGTGTTACTTGCGATTATATTGTACGGATACTAATAAAAAAATTTAAACGGGTGCTGACGACCCCTTGAAACCTAATAGCCCCACCCCTGAAGGTAAGGAGAATAGTAAAAATCAACATTGTGATGGTACACAAAATAATATAGTATATAAAGCACCTCTCCAAGTGTAAGGGTGTTTAGAAAACTGAAAACCAAAAAACATAAAAATAAAAAAACTTGAAAACTGAATTGTATCTGTAACCAAAAAACATAACTAAACTATGATTTGGTTTCTGGTTCGATTAGTGACTTCAATTGAATTTAACTGAATCCGAATTGCGAATTTGGTTTAATATGTTTAATTTGGTTTGTTTAGACATGCTTTCAATTCGGTTCGGCTTGGTTAAGAAATGGGCCAACAATCTTTTAATAACCGAATAAAACGTTAACTAGAACCGTTAAACACCTAATCCAAAGCTAAAATCTATATCTATGGTAGTAAGACGTCCGCTAAAGTGCTAACGTTCGTTTTGTTTTAGTTTTACAAATCGAACCAAGGGGATAGGTAGACTCGAATGTAATATTGATCACTCTATTCAAAATGGTTTGTGATTTGGAAGTTTGATAGTTAAATTTAAAATGGAGATCATTAAGACCCTAGGCATGAAGAAAAGAAAAAAAAACACAAATAGAAGAATTTAAATCCTTGGAAAAGATATACGTATTATGAGAAACATTACTATATAAAGTGTTGTTTTTGTAAGAAGTGTACGAAATAATAACAATCATTTATCTAAAACATTAACGGTTCAGATTAAAAATGAAATAATAACGCAAAAAAAAGGTATGTAGCAGTAAATTTGGGAATAACCTACAATTGTTTACTTTTTTCAAATTCACCCCATTTATGTAAACACATATAACTTTTTGATGACATTTAGTTAAAAAAAATACACCATAAGATTGAGCATTTCATTATATTATTGCTAGACTTTTTTTTTATAAAAATAATTAACATATTCTTTAAAAACATCTATGTGTTGTGCATATAACTTGCGTGATTATTAATGACGTAATTATCATATAACTTGCCTAATTATTTTTTATAACATAAGTAATTTTACTTTGCGTAATAATAAATAAAAACTTGTGTAATAATAAATATAACTTGCGTAATTATGTTACCTTATATGTGTAATTGTGGCGCGAACGAAACTAGCACACCATCAAAAAACACATGTCACACCATTGCGGCTTCATACACTTCGCACGTAAATTACAATTTGTATAATAATCCGACCCTGTATGTTATATATAAAATAAATATAAGTACAAAAGATTCTATTTATTTATACAGAAAAACTAGCTTTAGTAAGAAAAATATTAAATAGAATGAACATTTATTAATTATAAAATAATATTCTAAGATAAATTATGATTGGATTTTTTCATATTATAAATAGAATGAAAATTTGTTTCAAAACAAACGTTAAAAAATATCAATTTTAAAAACTTTCTCATCACAACTCCCAGTTTTGATTATATTTTTATAAAGTTTTACTTTTTAAAACACCATTTTTAAAAATTTCAAAAGAGTTTTATGTTTTAGAAAATTTTCTTATGTTATAAAATATTATTTCTTTAGAAATAACCTTAATAAAAAGATCTCTTTCTTGTTTTTGTTAAAACACTATTTTGATCTAAAAAGAAATAAATAATATTATTAGTAATTAGTGTGATTATTTTATAGGATAAAGAAGCGGAAAAATAAATGGTGAGGAGGAATATGATGCTGCCACATATAGCTCATAGTTACATTTTTATTATAATAAAAAGATATTCATTTTCAGGTCAAACACGCAATAAAAATAGCGAACGAGGATAGCGGTCCAAACTTCAGAGGGTTCCTTAATCTTCGAAAGATTTATCATCCAAATTGATTAATGATTTTATTCTATTTAATACGCCATATATTTTGCAATCCAATAGCTAATAAATTAAAAAAATGATTATATTTTTAGGTTGATGGAATGATAAGTTAAATAATGTTGATGATTTTATTGTTATCATGTTTATTGGTTAGTTGGGACTCACTTTGATCAAATAAAAAATTAAAATTATATTGATAAAAATTAAGTGCTGTAGAGTGGACACTTAATTAAGATATGTTTTATTTTCATAAAAGAAATGTTACTCGTGGTAGTTCAATGAGCAAAATACACTGGATGACAAGAACCTTGGAGCATAGCCCCTTGTGGTGTGTTGTCTAAGAGGCAAAATACCTGGTGACGATCAAGCTAAACGTTGCTTCGGAATCACCTAATTGATAAAATATGAACAAATATGATGATTTAAAAGAACTGATACATTAATAGTAAGTTGCTACTAATTGCCGGTATAATTAATGATCATTAACAAATTTGTTCTTAAAACGGTAACTCATGCATAAGTATCAACTATATATTGGTAGCAGAAATAATCATCTGTAGAAAAATTGATAATTTGTAGTAAATATGATTTTTGATAGTAACTAAAGGTCGGTTGCATGTTTTACAAGTCAGTAGTAACTATTGTTACTACAAATTTAACTAACTACCAACGATGATGATGGGTTTTAATGGTTAAGAATCATGTCTTTTATGAAATATTATAATGATTCTTTATAATAGAGGTCGAATGCAGTAAGATTTTGGTATGAATTGAAAATCATCACTTTGAAAATTATCCAATTGAATATTTGTGAGAAGCAACAAACTGATTTAATATGAAGCTTTTAGGAGATCAAAAAATTTCACAAATTACAATATCCACATGATCATATATATAAATCTGAACGCGCTTAGTTTAATTAACCTGAAAATTTTTAATTTATCCTTTTGCACCTCAAAAATTTTAATTTACAAATTTAGAACAAGAAAACATAATTTGAAAAAAAAAACCATTATTTATATCTTTTTAATAACGATTAACACGTACACTAAGTAAATTGTATTCTTAAATTTATATATTTTGTTAATGGTAAAACCTGAACTCTCAACTTCTTACTTCTTAGCTAGGAAAATGCAAACTTTTCAAAACACTTCGGTATGCTATGACAAAGGCACATTTATTTTAGGTTTAAATTATAAAAACCAATTTTTTACTTTTATTTTTGACAGGAAATGTATTTACCCGTTTTAGTTACAAGAAATAATACATTTACTTTTAATTACAAAAATAAATAAGTTTAACGGGACAATCCATATGCCCACTTGGCTAATTCATATCCAACAAGCAAGCATCTTCAAAGTTCGACTTGAAACTGACCTGAACACGTTAGTCTAAATATATACTAACGAATTTAATGTTACATTCATATCGTGTCACAATCGTATTACCTTTAAATATTGACCTGATGACATTTAACTGGACTTGTGAAAGGTAACCCATCTTTTCTCAACCATCCGACTTAAAAGTTAACTTTTAAAACTTTCCCCATAAATCTTAGTATTAATTACTCAAACCTACTTGCACACCCTCAACCAACAACTAAATCGAGAGAGACACTTGCCTATTTTATTTGAACGCGTCAACCATTTCACATTATATCTATAATTTCTACTTTAATATTTTCCATGCCCAACGGCTTTTGAAAGCTATGTATGTCGTCATTGATAAGAATAACAATGGGTCGGTTTCTTCTTTCGGTTTGAGATATGGTTGTATAATGATGAAGCTTGAAACAAACTATATAAGGGCAGGCGGGGGAGAATATTTTTTTTTTTATAAAAGGGCGAACTTAATGTGTATAAAAGTTTTAAATTGTCGGACAAAAAATTAACAATACTGACGAAAAAGGAGACCTGTCCCATATTAAGCTTCGCCAATGACTTGCACCGCCTCACGCCTTCGGTTTAAATTGAATCGGTGTCAAACAAACGGATGCTTAGTCGTAACATCAATCTGCTCACATTGTGTTACATCCGGTCTCGTTATCGTATATGCCATTACCATCTATATTGCGATTTGTACCAAATATTACGTTATGTACAATATTTGGGAAGAAAGAGATCATGACTTGCCACATGGTATGCTTTATTAGTATTTAAGAACCGACATAAATAGGAAAGAAATTAAATGCCACCTTGAAAGGGAAAATAATGTGTACGTTATGGTTTTACATAAAAGTATAGATTTCTTTAGATTTCTACAGGTTGGAAAGTTTTATTGGATACTCATATGTTATTAATAAAAAGGCTATTACTAAATAGATAAAGAAGTTAGATTTCCCACAATATAAAAAGAAACTATGACCAACTAGATAAATAAATGTAGAGTAAATTAAAAAAAAACGTTATGTATGTATAGACTAAGTTAATACTCATCCGATCTTTTATTTCTCAAGTAGTATGAAAATCTTTTTGGATAGTTAATATATACTAATTACCAAGTTAGTCATACATTATGAGTTGTACATTGTATTTAGTGGGGTTGTACCCACCTTTTGTCTTTTTTTTTTCTTTTTTTAATCTTTAACCTTTTTATTTCAAACAAATACTTTACATATTTTCAATTTAATCATAACATTTTTTTACTTTCAACTTTTATCTCCTATACTTTTTATATTTTTACAAATTTTTCCTTTTACGTTTCGGTATAAATTTGCGAGTTAACACATCGCAGCGTGCGTGTGTGGTTCAACGTTTTCAAGCTCATTTTTTCCCGTTCAACGGCACCGTCGCAACGCACTGGTCCTAGATAGACTTATTGTTTTATATGTTTTACGTTTCGCCTACGTGGTTCAAAGTTTTTATGTCTACTTTTCGTTCGGTTATATTTTTTCGTTTTTTATTTCTTTTTTAATATGAGTTTTTTGGTGTAGGTGGTCACTGACGGTGGTGTGTCATTGGTGCTACTTGACACGATTTTAAGTCCCCCGTTGCAACGCGGTGGCTTAATACTATTTATATATTACTAATTACCAACTTCGTTATGCTTAGTGGATTGTACAATATGCTTAATAGGTTGTACACACCTTTGTCTCTTTTTTTAATACTTAACTTATTTTTTATTTTAATCCAACACTTTTATACTTTTTATCATTTGATCCCTATTTTTTTTACTTTCAACTTTGATCTCTTTATTTTTCGTATTTTATAAAATTTTTGTTTTACGCTTCAGTTTTAATTTTGCAAGTTAGATCAGCGCAACGTGCGAGTGGGGTTAAACCTTTTTACCCTTATATTTTCCCTGTTTAACGACCCCGTCGCAAAGCACTGGTTCTAGATCGACCTACTTATTGTTTTATATGTTTTACGCTCTGCCTACGCGGTTTAATATTTTTACACCTACTTTTCGTTCGTTTTCATTTTATTTTTTACTACGAGATTTTTGGATGTTAGTGGATATTGACGGTAGTGGGTTATTGATGCTACTTGATATTGGTTGCAACGCAGGGAGCTTAGTACTATTTTCTATTCATTTATCAAGTAACCATGAGTGGTAAAGATCGAAGAAATAAATTTTCCACTATGTGCTTATGAATCTAACATGCGAGCAGCTCACACCTTGCAAATTTAAATGTGGCTATGAGGTTTGGAAATTCGTTTTTTTTAATTTCTGCTTTAACTATCTAAATTCTTTATATGTGACATCTTAATCTTTAGAAGTAGAACTAGTATTAAGCTCCCCGCGTTGCAGCGGGGACGTAAAACCGTATCAAGTAGCGCCAATAACACCATCGCCAGTGACCACCTACAACGAAAAAGCTCATATTAAAAAAGAAATGAAAAACGAAAAAATATAACCGAGCGAAAAGTAGACATAAAAACGTTGAACCACGTAGGCAAAACGTAAAACATATAAAACAATAAGTCTATCTAGGACCAGTGCGTTGCGACGATGCCGTTGAACGGGAAAAAAATGAGCTTAAAAACTTTGAACCACACACGCTTGTTGTGATGTGTTAACTCGCAAATTTTATACCGAAACGTAAAAGGGCAAATTTGTAAAAATATAAAAGTATAGGAGACCAAAGTTGAAAGTAAAAAAATATTGAGATTAAATTATAAAATATGTAAAAGTATTTGGTTAAAACAAAAAAGTTAAAGATTATAAAAAGGAAAAAAAACAAAAAAACAAAAAGTAAATACAACCCCACTAAGCATAATATATAACACATGATGCACAATTTCTTGATAATTAGTATATATTAAATTGTACTTTAAGTTCTCTTCAGTTTACTACCTTTCAAGAGTAATGTTACTGAAGATTGAAGACAAATATACTTGTAGAACTAGAATAAAACGACATCTAAATTCCATTTAGTTTAGTTTTGATGTTTTATCAATATAAATTCTAAATTTGACATCTTGATATGGATTTATCAATAGCAAGAATGATTTTATTCTTATATGAACGCATTTGTTTGTTAAGATTAAATTTTTTTTATATAACATGTTCTGAGGTGCTCATTATAGGCCCAACTGATGACATTCCTAACTATATATGTCAGTGCTAAATACAATGCCATCAATATTAGCAACCAAAGGTTGAAGTCAAATTATCAAACAACACTATCTAGAAAAATGCATTCAAGGGATTTTTTTTATTTTTAATTATGCTCGGTGTTGCTCGAGTGTCTTTGTTTAGATCTCTTAGCAAAAGTTAAAGCTAGTTGAACCTCCATGGTTTGTATGATTTTTCTATGCTCTTTTGATGCGACTTGGGATAGATCGTTAAGATTTTCATGGTTTTTGTTGTATCTTTTATGTTGTTAAACACTTCTTAACCAACTCCTCAATTGTATTTGATGGTTGAACGCATGAGATTTAAGCTTGATTTTGTTGATGATTTGGATACATATATGGTGGTATTTGGTTGAATGATGAAAACCTAGGTGCTCATTGCTTTTGCTAGGATGATCGAGTGATAATAATTCAAGGTTTAATTGATCTAATTATGTGATTTTACATCGTCGTTAGTATGGAATGAAGTTACTTTGAGTTTGTTTTGATGTGTAGGGAATTAGAGCTGAAGGAAGCTTATTTTAAGGTGAATAAGCACAGGATGAAATCACGAGGACCAAATGCGCAATTACCAAAAGGTGCAAAACGGGAAACCGGAACTAAGTTTGGTGAAACATGAAGAGTATGGAAGAAGCGGGATGGAAATCGGAGCCCGAGAAGTGAAGAAATGCAAAAACCGAAGGTTCAAGACCATGGTAACTTAAAATGGGCATAACTTGGGCTTGAAAAGAGTTACGAGGCCCACGACCTGTCAACGGAAAGCTCGTGAAAAGTTACATGTGAAAATCAAAATTTTACAGGGGCCCGGTGTATGATACGCCCATACCCGACGTATCATACGCCGGTGGGTGTATTGGCGGCGTATTTGTGGGCGTATTTGACAAAAAAAGCAGAAAGTTGGGCGTATGAACCCTGATTTGGGCGTGTTATACGCCCATGTGGGCGTATGATACGCCGGTCCCCCAACTAACTTCCGGATTTTATGGATTTTCAAGTATATTAAAGCCAAATCAACCACAATTCGATCTAGAACTTCTTGGAGACGAAAAGTGACAAACTTTAGGTATTTTTGGTGTTCTAAGGCTCCCAAAATCATCCACAAACATTCTCCAAATCAGGATTGTAGATTGAATGAAGATGATGCGTGGCTAGGATCTCTTAATTGCTTTCAGGAGTACAATTCTTGTCAAGTGAGACAATTGGTATGTTTGATTAGGTTTTTGTAATGAACATGGATTGATTGAATGAAATTTTATGTTTTGATTAATTTAAACAAATTACTTATAAATAAAGTTGTTTGTTGATTATCAGTTTTTCGGTTTTCTTGCATCGTGAACTCATTAAGAAAAGTAGGTAACGTGATATAAGTGAATTGGTAACATTGTGAATGAACGAGCTTTAAAAGATTGTTCCTTTGTTGTCACTTTAATCAAAAGATAAAATCTTGAAGTTAAGTTCTTACAAACCCTAATTTAAAAGTACCAATTGTTGATCTTACAGAATTGAAAACCCGGAAGTAATTGTTTTTCATTATTTAAGTTAATTCGTTTAAAAGTTTCTTGCTTTATGCACTTTTGTTCATTAAACCATTTAAAGTTTCAATTTTTAATTCTAAAGTTTGAGTCTTTTAGTTAATTAAGTTACGATTGTTAAACACTTTCCACATATTCCCCGTAGAGACGACCTTACTTACTCTTACACAATAAAGGTTGCTAAGACCGATAAATTAACTTGTTTTTTATCAAGTCTCGACAACCAGATCATAGGACACCATTTATAAGATTGTTTTGCACCAAGGTTCGCTTGATATTATAGTGTTATAGTTCGAGGGCTTGGATAACTCTTATGAATCTTGTATAAGTCATGGTTAGATTGAAATATTTTGGTGGTACCTATGAAAAGTTCAATAACATAGTTCACACTAAAAACAAGGATATATATAATTTATTATTAAAAACTTGTACCTGAAATCATATATGAACTTATACCAAAGACCTCTTTTTATATAGTTGGTGAAAACCATCACGTACAATGTCTTAGTTGGTGGTTGGTTGGTATGACAATCAAAAGTTAACCAGGTACATTAAATGGGAACTTAATATAATAGAAACTAAGTTACTGTTGATGGTCATTAAGCTATCAATGACTGATTACCACTAATGGTCACTAACCACTTATGTAGTTCAGCAACACCCATTGATAAGTAGTTACCAACAATGACTAGTTACCAATAATGACTAGTTAACACTAATAACCCCATTGATGACCACTTACAAATAGTAATTTAAAATTGATGATTTTCATTGATGTCTTATTTTCATGTTACTATTCATTAATCATGTAAATATTCGGATGCAACTTCTAACAAGACCGCCATTGGAAGCTTTGTTCCTTAGATTCTGCATGGGGCGTTACTTTGGAATCCCCCCACCAAGGGGCATAACATCCTTCAACCTTTCCAAGGGCTATGCCCCCTTGAACCCCTAGGGTTGTTTGCATATGAATTAGGAATAATTTTCAAATTCACCTAACAACTTGTATCACATGTATTTTATTTCTCTTTGGTCTCAAGTAAATTCAAATATTCTAAATTTACATTAATGATAGTAAAATAACCAAGAAATACATCCTTCTTTGTTTAAGACTTAAAATGAACTCCAAGTAAAATCTAGTAAGAGATGGGTCTTCGAATATGTTATCAAACCGGGTCCAACTTGCGCTTAGGTTGGAAACTTATCTAGATAAGGTCGACATGTGCGTGCATTCATTAATTTGGGTGGGGTCCTTAACATATTTGGAAAGTTTTCTTGTATTTTGGACACTGTGGCTTGGTGTATGATGCCTAGGTCAAAGGATTGTCTCATCTCAACCATTTAGACTATTAGCGCGTTGGTGATTTTAGTATCATCAGTGTTATTCTAATATACTTAGACTTAATGAAAAATAAATAAGAATATATATGGGTAAGGAAATGTGAAATACACACTCATTTATGAATGTTGTTTTGAACTAAGGAACCATGGAGCCTTATGTGGGGGGGGGGGGGGGGGGGGGGGGGGGTACAACCTATGTGGAGTTTTGGCTATCACCTCAATAAGGTCCAAGAGGCAACACCCCTGATATGAAATTGATGACTCGAAATAATTGAAAAAACAATAGCAAGTTATAATTATTGATCATCAAAGGAGACTTAGATTATCGGTAATAGATGAGATCATCGGCATTAACTTAGATAATCAGTAGCAACTGAATCATTTGTAGTAACTGAAACATCAATAGCAACTAAAGCATTAATAACAACCAAGATTTAGCAACAAGTGTGATCATTAGCAACTAAGTTGGAGCTAAAAAGCAAGACATCATTAGTAACTACATTATTACTGATAGTGTTATAAGGGGGAGGGAGCGGTCACTAGTGAGACTACATTCATTCACTTGACGTAGTCACCACATCACTTTTTCCATCCTTTACTAGCTCTTATTCAACTTTCGTTCAAGGTTGGAAAAGACTCGATCAATAACACTCACTCATATATGTACAAGATGTATCGCATCGGTTATGTGTGTGTACAAGAGCTCTACTGCAAGAATGAGCGGGTCCATCACCCCCACCCCCACCCTATGTCCCAAACTCATTTAAGATGATGGGGTGGTGGTCATAAACTTCTATAAATAAATCGCTTGGTCTGATTAAACAATCGATTTTATCAGTGAAAAGAACATCCTGTTTTTTGGAATTAACTTTATGTGTTATACCATTATTAATTTCATGTACTCATAAAATACTTGAATTTGTACATAAGTGATATATTTTTTGAACAACAAATTTGTCCTACTTCAACTCATAGATTACTCCAAATAATTTACACCATGTTTGGTAATGAACGTAAGACATCTCTTATAAAAGACAAATCTTTTATCAAATGAGCTAGCCTCACATTCACACGTAAATAATGTATATATAATAATGATACATGATTCATAAAACTATACAAAACGATCATGAAGTTGAGAAAACCTGCCTAGTGTTTTTATAAGAGACCATGGGTTGCTTAAATTCTCCTTTGGTATTGTTTGCTCTTGTACCATTAATATCCACTAAAAGCTTTTCATCAGTAAAAGTTAAGGCTTCCTCGAGAGTTCTGTTCTCGATTGAACTACCCATTGCGGAATCAATATTTCCTCGGTAGAATATTCAGTCATCATAAAGGAGTGGGACCTATTGAATGTCTCAAACCAATTTCTTATATATTGTTTGAACGATAACAAATTTAAACTTCCATCTCCAATTTGAGAAAACTCGTTACCTTTCTTCGTAGAGTTTTAAATTTTTTTTTAATTTTTTTTCTCAAAAGAGTTTTAATGGAAAACTTATTTATCAAAATGAATGATTTGAAAAATATTTATTAAAATGAGTGTTTTTATGAAGCTTTTTTCTTTCTTTCTTTTAATCTTGTTGGATAAAAATGTAATTATTAAAACAATTTTCAACTTGAGCCGATTGGTATGCATGAGGTATAATCAGATTTAATTGCTTTCTTTTTCTTGAAATGATCTTAAGATTTATTGCTTTTAAGAATTATGAGAACTACTCAAATACTTTCTTATTTTATTGTATAAGTATTAAGTACGCTTTGAAAATGTGTTTATGACAGCAAAACTAAAGTTGTAGTCATGGATGAAGAAAAAATATTTAATAAAGATTGTTCGATATCAGCTTAAGTTCTCTCCAAAGCCTAAATCTTGTGAAGAAGTATATAGATGATAAATCTAAAAAGTAGTTATATAAACAGTAATATATGTTTGTTGATTTGGACATGTAATCGGTTTGTTGATACAGCTGGTTAATTATGCTCTAAAGATGATGTCTTAGACACATTGAACAATAGGTGTTAAATCTTTTAACTTTTCTCAACTCATCTTTTCAAGTATTTATGAAATAGTAACAGGTGTTTTGGTCTTCCTTTTTAGTCCATACAATTGGAAAGAAAGCTTATTGTTGTATTAAATAGTTAGTTGGAATCAGTCCTTCATGGAATTAATATGATTAAAAGGTATTTTATTCAATTTCAAAACACAACCACAATTTTATTTTTAAAAAATTAAGTTGCAAGACCTAATAAGATGGCTATATATTTACTCACCAAGTATTAAAAATCGAATAACAATAAAATAAATTAAAGAATTCACATCCGCATGATAACAATATAATTTTATAAGGGTGAACAATATAATTTTATAATTACGTTTTTTTTTTATTTTTCACTCACAACTTAACCACCTTCAGAAAAGTATCAAAATAATTATAAGGGTGAACAATATCACCTCAAATATACAGATAAACAATAATATTTTCTCTCCTACACTCACAACCGTTTTTTAAATATTGGGAATACACTACGAAGAATACTGTATATGCTATTAGGCTATACATAGTGGACATTTTGAGTGCTCCAAACATGATAACATGAACATAAATGAAACTACAAATACCATTACAAGGTAATTGAAATAGTCTCCAAATTCACAGGACTCCAAGTCCTTAACAGAGGCTCCAAACACTTAATTTAGTAAACCATTACATTTAATTTAAAAGAGCTTTATTGAAATGATTTTTATTTAAATATCATTTAAGTAACTAAAAAAGACTTTAGTAAAATGATTTTTATTTATATATCAATAAAATAGCATTTTAACCAAACAATTATTACATATATTCTTAACAAGCCTAATTACAACTATTTTGATTTGAAGGCACCTTTGAACTTCAAGTTTCCCGAAAAGAAAAAATAGAATCTATTGAATATATAAATGGTACACAACGTTTTATAAGACATCAAATATTGTTTTACAGTTACAGAAATTTAATATCTACATAAATATGTAAAATTAGAAAAAAAAATAAAGATAAAAATATTACAGAATATTACAAAATAAGTAAAAAAAAATACATAAAGTGATTATTAAAATTTAAAACAACAATTTTGAAATGTGTTTAATTTATAAAATTATTACTCTCTTAAAACCCTTCAAATTCACAGCTTCACGACGTCCGGTATGTGCACCGGGTACCGATCAATGCAATCTTCCCACGGTCCGTCGATCGGAGTTTTGATACTCCGGTTACACTTCCAAACCGCACTGTTACACTTGAACCCACTTCCGAACGCTATTTGCCACACTCTATCACCTTTCTTCATCCTCCCTTTCGACTCAATGTAGCTCAACTCATACCACAACGACGACGACGACGTGTTTCCGAACCGGTGCAGCGTCATTCGAGAGGCTTCAACGTGCTCCGCCGACAACTGCAGGTTCTTCTGCAGCTCATCTATCACCGCCCTCCCGCCTGCATGTATGCAGAAATGCTCAAAGGCTAATTTGAAGTCGGGAATGTAGGGTTTCCATTTAGGGTTGAAGATCTTCCGCCCGATGAGAGTGAAGAGGAAAAGAAGCTGCTCCGATGCCGGTAGGACTAACGGACCCATGGTGGTGATGTTGGATTTGAGAGCTTCAGCTGCGATCACCATTAGGTCTTTGGATAAGTTGATCCCTACTAGCCCTTGGGGATCTTCTTGCTCGTACACGCATCTGTACGCTCTGTCGTCCGAACCTTTATGTGTTCGGACGACGTGCACGAGCTTGTACTTTGCGCGCTTCTGTTCTCTACGTTTGTTAGATAACAGAAGCGCGGCTGCTCCCATCCTGAACAGACAGTTTGGGAGCAGCATCGCTCGCTCGTTCCCTTGGTAATAGTTTGGAGTAATAATCTCGGTACTAACAACCACCGCATTCGAATTCGGAAGAACCTGAAGCAAGTCCCGAGCTAAATCAATGGAGATTAACCCCGCACTACATCCCATTCCGGAGAGATTATAGCTCTTGATATTACTCCTCAACTTATACTTATTCACCACCATCGCCGACAAAGAAGGCGTAGGAGAAAACAAGCTACAATTCACTATAAGCACATCAATATCTTTAGGCTTCAAACCTGTTTTCGCGAATAGATTATCGATAGCGGAGAAGATGACGAGTTCCGCCTCACCCCGAGCGGCTTCCATGTTCGGGGTGGGCGGGATGTAATGAATCGCGGGGGGGAGACTCGTCTCTTCACCTAAACCGGACCTTTCAAGGATCCTCATCTGAAACTCAACGCTCTTAGGGTTATCTTTGAGGATCATTCTAGAGTGCTCCATGAAGGTGGAAAACGGTACCCGACACGTGATCGGAGGCTTGTAGCACGTGTAATCAACGAGGTAAACGGACCTGGGTTTGGACATGAAGTATACGGTGGTGATGAAGACGATGAGGAACACGGAGCATACTATCTGCAACAGATCGAGGTGTACGGACTTGAGGGTGGTGATGATGACGTGGGGTCCGAGGTCTAGTAACCGGAGGGCGGCGGTGGCGACGATGGGGATGAGGAGAAGGGTGAGGAAGTTGTTGACGAGGTACTGGTAGCCAAGTTTGACGTACTTGAGCTTGACGGAGGAGGTGAAGTCCGGCGAGTTTTCCGGCATTGTGGGAGAAGAAGTTGCAGAGGGTAGCAATGGGGGATTGAGGGGGATGAAGAAGATGGAGTGGTGGAGGGAGATTTAAAGGCGAATTGAAGGGGGGTGAAGAATTGAATGAAGGCAGATGAGAAGATATAAATGAGGGGTTGGTTGGGTTGGTTTCAACATCGTGCAACGGTCCCTGGGAACTGCGGTGAACTCCTTTAATAAACCTAAAAACTCTTTACGTTTATCACTTATGGTCCATCTATTTCTGATAATTTACATTAGTATGGGGGTTTGAATATAATAACGAGTGATAAAACCCACAAACCGTGACTATATGACATATGAGTAGGGCTGTTCAAAACGCTCGTCGTTCGACGCTTGCTCGACAATCGTTCGGATTTTGTACGAAAAATGTTCGTTCGAACTTCTGCTCGGTTGTAAACTAGTTGATCGGCTCGTATCGGTTTGTAAACGAGCCAAGCATGAGCAAAGGTCCGCTCGGCTCGGTTTGTCTCTAATTTTTTATTATATATACGTGTATATATATATAATTTCAACATGGCACTCTAGTAAATTTGATCCACTTTACACAAATATATAGATGTTGTTTGTTTTTTCTGTAGCAAAATGTCTGCAGTCTGTTTATCACATCTGCAGAAATCTGCAAGAGAATAGGTGGACAAAATATTTGCAGTATGTAACAAAAAAGTGTATGTTTTTTAATATCTGCAGATTGCTAAAATCAACTGGTAGTGGTATACGGCGGTGCTGGACGGTGGTGGTGATGGTAGTTGGTGGGTGGTGGTGGCGGATGGTGGTGGACATGGGTGGTGGTGGGTGATGATGTTCAATCATCTGCAGACTTTGGAAGACTTTAGAAATGGGGAGACCTCACGCAAACCAATTTTAATGAAAAGTTTTACAAAAAACAAACACTCTGCAGACCTCAACGTCTAGTTATATGTTATATGTACGCATAGTAGATCAATCAACCTAATAAAAAGCTTAACACTAAAAGTAAATTCTTAAGCCGTTTAGAGACAGTTTTTGACCCCGCTCTTACTCTTAGTCGATTATCTTCCACTTTTACCATCATCGTTCTCTTCAATATGCTCATCGCCTCATCGGCTACAGCCTTAGCCTCATCACTAGCCACAATGTATTTTCATTAATTAAAATGTTATGTTATGAAATGTTCTCACCATCATCGTTTTTTTCAATATGCTCACCGCCTCATTGGATACACTCTTAGCCTCAACGCCAGCCACAACGCATTTTCATTTATGAAAATGTTATGTTATGAAACGTGACTTCTTTTTAAGTCATTAAAACTTAAGATTCAATATTGCCATGTCTCTCATTGTAATATAAATCGGATGACACACTAGATAGTTGGATTATACAAATTGTTTGCCGTTCGTTTGCGCTCGCTCGACGATCGCTTGGAAAATTCATGTTCGAAAAATTCTAGTTTGATTTTCCCATTAGTTGTAAACGAGCTGATCGGCTCGGTTTGGTTTGGAAACAAGCCAAGCACGAGCAAAAGATCTGCATAGTTTGGCTTGGCTCGTGAACAACCCTGCATATGAGCAACATTTACGAATGTTTTTATGAACTTTTCTGGATACTATAGTTTTCATGTTATGTATGTTTATTTTAATAATTAATGTATTTATTGTAATTAGTTTTAGGTTTTGTATAAATATAATATAATATAGTTAAAAGGTAAAATATTCTTATACAGTATATCTCATATTAAAAAATTATTAATAATTCCTTAAGTTTAACAAAAACTTAATACATCTTAAATATATAAAAGTATTTATATATTTTCAAAAGTCATTAATATATTAGTTTTTAAGAAAGTTGAATTAATTTATATATTTTGACATAGATTTATTAAATAATAATTAGCTAGAAAATTTTCACGTGCATTGCAACGTGAAATGCCAAAATGAATTGTTTCAAAATAAATTTTAAAACTATGTATGTTGAAACAATTTATTTTGGTAGGAAACCATTGTATTATAAAAGTTTAAAAACGACGTGGTAAAATTATATTATAGTTAACCTGATTTGTTTATAAATAAAACTTATGTATAATTGTAAACAAAAGTAAGATCGATACAACTGTTTATTCAAAATGTGTGTGTGTGTATATATATATATATATATATATATATATATATATATATATATATATATATATATATATATATATATATATATATATATATATATATATATATATATATATATATATATATATAGTCATAAGAAAAATGAAAAAAGTGTTGGAATCTAATTATAAATACAAAAGAGGTAAGATATAAGAAAATAAACCCTAAAAAGGAGAACGTTGTGCACATCAAATAGTGTTATTCACTTTAGAGAATGCATCCTAATCATCAACGACAACCATTAATCTTGTAAAAGTGAAAAAATAAATGTAGATAAGTTGAAAGATAATCTATTGAAGTTACTAACATGTTTTTGCATTCACAATGTTAATAACAATAACGACGATAAATGCTATTAAGTAAAAACTAATGTTGTAAAAACGATTGCTAGTGGGTTTCGAACCCAAAGCAATTGATTTATCTATAAAAACTATAACCAATCCATCTAGCAGTCCAATTTTTTCTATTTCTCACAACCCTGTTACCTAAACCAAACAGAAACTTAATAACAAAATATTATTTTTCACCGTACACACCGACATAGGTGATTATAATATATATAATAATTAAAATATTATTAAGAAAAAAAATAACCCAGCCATCCATCCATCATCTCCTATTTGTTGCATGGATGAGGCCTCGAAGAAGGTACCAAAGACAACGTTGTCTAATGTGTTGTCCATGGGATATATGTCTCATGTGCCATGTCATCATTAGTGAGCATAATCCTTGATTGTGGGAGCTTTTAGGACATTAATGTTTGATGACATTGTTTGAATAGTGTGTTATTTTTTTATTATTAGTGAATGTTTTAGCGAAAAATAAATAATTTTTTTAAGGGTTTTTCTAAATGCACCCTACTCTATTTTTTAATTTCACCCTACTCTATTTATTAATTATACCTAACTATATGTTTGACTAAAATAAACCAATAAGAGTTGTTCTAATACTTTAGTGATAAATTATAAGACATTAATTATGATGTTAATTAATTTTTAAGGATAAGCATTGTAAATATAAACTGTAATAAATACACTAGAATATGAAAACTATTAAGGTTAAAAGTAAAAAAAATTAAAGAAAAAACAAATATGCAACCTATAAAGCATAATGTACAACCAATAACACATAACTAAGTTTAAATTTAAAAATATATAATAGTTACTATCTACCAAAGAGAGTTATTAATTTACTATTTAATACTCGTTCAAATTAAATTTAATACTTCTTATTATTGTTTTTAGATCTTCAAGTTTTTGAAAAATGTACTATATGTTTCAAAATTTTCAAATGCTATGCCATGGTTGTCGAGCAGTATTAAAGTTACATATGAAGTTTATTAATTTCATAATAATTTTTTTTACATGATATAACGTTCTATTTATATATTTTTTAGTGATGTATAAATAGTCCGTTTACATACATTCGAAGAAGATGCATAACACACTTGTGTCGGTTTATGCACTTTGGGCTGCTATAATTAACCAAATTTAAATATAATATAAATAAAATAAATAGCATTTGATAAACTTTTTTAAAAAAATTTAGAAAATAGATTAAATAAAAATGTCTAATTTAGTAACAAAGAAAAACAAGTATAAAAAAGAAGTCACATTTAATGAATGCTTAGTGCTTTTAATTCTAATGTAGTAATTAATGAATTATTAGAATAGTCATTAATGATTGTAGCATAGGATATCATAGAGTAGGGTGTAAATAGCAACACCCTTTTTTAAAAGTATTACGGTAATTTAAGAGAAGAATTTATAATGATTATTTACGATATATTCATATATATTGTAAATAATCATTCTAAATTCTTCTCTTATTCTTTTAGACTTACAATAAAACTTAAATATCTACTCATAATTGGTATTTAAATTGCGTTTGAGGCATCGTTAATAAGTTGAACACAATGGATTCATAAGGTACCCAAAGTTGCTTTAACAGACTTGTAGATGATTTCTGAAAATTAATCAAAGATGGAGGGCTATTTGTGTAATTTCCTGAAAGAGAAATTAAGCAGACACGACAGTCATCCCGGTCCCATAAAGCATAACATTTGCCTAAACAAGAGGCTATATAATACCCCAATAAATCTAACACCTCAAATATAGAAACTTCATATTCAAAGTTTAGGAAAATTCTTAAATTTTTTTTTCTTTTAAAAATGTCCACCTGATAAATTTCTTTTTAAATATCACTATGAACATGCACCCGCGAGCAGAGTATGGGCGCCTGTTTGCTAAGGAACATGTGTTTATTTGTGACTGGTTTTGTTGTACAAAGCGTCCACGTCCGAATGTGACATTTTGAGAAGAAATTTTCGAGGGGGACATTTTGAAAAAAAGATGAAGACAAACAAATATTTTGAGAATTTTCCTTTCAAATTTTTGGTTTTTTACTCGACGATCTGAAATAGTAGTTTTTGCAAAATATATATAAAGTTATTAAGTTGTAAAAATTAAAAAAATTGAAAATAAAATAAAATGTTAAAAAGTTAAAATCAAATTTTAGATTTTGTAATAAACGTTAATGAAAAAATTAATAATAAAAAAATTAAAAATAAAGGTTAAAACATCAAATTAAATTTGAAAAGGTAAAGATAACAAAAAGTATATAGAAATTAGAAAAATAGAAAAAAAGTATGATTAAATTTTTCTTTCGAAATACATATGTCATACCAAAACCAAAAAGTCCAAAGACATGATGAAAAAACAAAAAACACAAAATCAAACGGCTTTTGTTTTATAACTTTAATTTAATTTTTTTCAATATTTGTTTTGAACTATATGAACATTTATTTGATTTTATTGTTCAACTTTATTTGTTTTTACTTTAATTGCATACTTATCTTTTTTTGTTGCTTTTTCAGTTTTTATATATCTTTTTTTATTTTACTTTTATTTACTTTTTAATTTTGATTTGATATTGGAACCATTATTTTAATTTTTTTAACAATTATTAGATTTTATTATTAATGTTTTGTTACTTTTTAAATTTAATTTTAAATTATAAAAATTTTATCTGATTTTTCAATTTTTTTACTTTATAGAGAAAATTGCACAATTGGACTCTAGAGTTTGATCATATCGTAGATTTAAGCCTCAAATCATTAAAACTATTGGACATTAATTGTGGGGACTAAACTTACAATCTACTCTTAACTATTTGGACTATAGTTATAATTTTTAAATATAGACTAGACTTGTAATAAGATCAAACTATAAGGACTAGTTTTACAATTTATATTATACTAATTACCAACTTTTATATGCATAATGGTGTTGTACCTTATGCATAGAGGTTTTTTAAAAAAAATTGACTTTTCACTTTTAACCCAAATGTTTTATATTTTGCAAAGTAACCTTTCAAAATTTGATTATTTTTACTTTAAACCCAAAACTCTTCATATTTTGCAATTTAATCTCACAAAATTTTATACTTTCAACTTTGGTCCCTATAGACTTTTTATATTTTGCAAATTTTCGTCTTACGTTCGTTCTAGGTTTTGCAAGTTAACACGACACAAACATGCATGTGCGATTCACCAATTTTACGTTTCGCTTTACGTTTCGTTCTAAATTTTATGAGTTAACACAACACAACATGCGTGTGTGGTTTATCATTTTTACGTCTATTTTCTCCCTTTAACAGGTTCGTCGCAACGCGTGAGTCTTAAATCGATTTAGTTATATTTTTATATGTTTTACGCTTCGATCTTATTTTTTCGTATTAACACACTGCAATTTCAGTGTTGATGGTTCTTAATGGTGGTGTGACATTAGTGTTATTTTGCATAATTTACGATCCCATAACGCGAGGAGCTTAATTCTCATTTTCTATAATAAATTAGTTTTATCATCATTTTTCTAAGTCAAACTAGATATGGTAATAACTGAAAACTAAAAAAAATTCATATAATGTTCGATTTATGAAAGTTGGGGAGGGATCAAAAATGAGAATTTTTTTTAATAACTCTAGATAAAAATGTTAGCTACAAGTTTTCAATGATAAAATGTTAAATAACAAAAACACAATAAAAAAATAAATACACAACTCTTTCATAGGAAAAATTAAAAAAAACATTTATAAATAATAAAAAACTCATTCTTTTACGAAATTTGTTTTACACATGTGTAATATCGGATTTACAATTGTGTTAAACCGAATTTACACATGTGTAAATATCGGGTGGACGATTTAAAAAAATATTAATATAGTAGGCGTTGGAAAGATAAAAAATACTGAATTTAATGGTAAATTTTGTTGAAAAAATAACGGCGTGAAAAAAAGTTATGAACGTTTAAAGTAAATGAAAATGACATGTGACTTGCATATGATAAAAAATATATGACTTATATTAGTTACTAGATTTCTAAAAAAAATGATTATCAAGATAACGATACCCTATGAAAATAAATTCTAAAAGCTTTAACATCAATTAACAAAAGAACTTCAGAAGAGAACATATATTAAAAATTGTTTAAATTTTCCGTATAAATATATTAAGTAACCTTAGTGGAATACTTAACAAAATCGTTTAGCATTGGATAAACTTTTTTTTTCAAATATCTTCACGAGCCTGTACAAAGAGAAGATATTTGTTCAGATATTTTTCGGCGTTTAATTTCTTATAGTAACGCTAAGAAACGCATTGTTGCATGCATATATGCACTACTATTTCTGACAATTGTCCAAACCAGATTATAATCATCAAGATAATGTGATGATCCAGTACATATTTGCAATACCGACATGACGACATGTTATCATCTTAATATAGTATAAACACATTTAGTGTTTTATGATTATCGCTTTAACTTCTACATCTATATTCTACATGTTGCCTAGACGTATAGAGAAACATTGGACCAGTTGATGCCTACATTTAGGCGACTTATAAAGTTAGTTACTAAAGATAAAACAAGACTTGATCTTCTAAAAGTTTTTATCGTAAAGCTGGCTTTTAAAAAGCTAAATAAAAAAACTGAACATTAAAGTTGACAACCAAAGGCAAATTAGTAAACAATGATGATCTAAGAGATCCTCTTAGTGTACGTGTTACTAGCCAATGATCTTTTGGTTTAGTAGTCAAGAAGATGAGAGGTTTTGTCTTTTTTGAAGGTCCAAGGTTCAAACCTTGACATGAGTGAATATTATTAACTTGGTGATAGTAACAAATAACAACTAATCAGCCGTAAAAAAAATGTACGTGTTACTAATGAGTCCATACCTACGATAGTCTAAACAATGGTCACTTTATCATATTCCCGCTTCCCTATATAGAGTTTTGCTAGTACCTTGGTGGACAAAACAACATTTCTCTGATTTCTTTTGCTCTTTTTGATGGTTCATATTTTAGGCTCGTTATTTGACTTTTGGTGTTGTTGCATGTGAGCGATATTATTGTCGCACGCCAACATAATTAAACTTAGGCATATTTGGGGAGTCGATTGACAAGACTTATGATGCTTGTCATGCATAAGTATCAAGTTAGTATAAATCGAGATTAAATCGAGTGTGAATGTATGATAATTATATTATTAAGACTTTTGTTGGTAACAAAATGAAAGTTGGGATTATTACCGGCCAAATCAATAGTATAAATTTATTATCGACGAATAATAATATTTAGATTAAATTAAATCAAATTTGCCTCTACTATATTTGATTTGTGTTTGACGTTTTGTAACTTAATTAATCCATCCCTTTGTTTTACTCTCGATACTTTATTTAATTGTTTTTTAACTAGTACACATTTAATCATGCGACAGACGGTACTAAAATTTTAATGAATATAAAATATTATCTTAAACAGATGTGAAGTGCATAAATTTAAAAATAACGTCCCCACTTCACAAATCCGTAAAATAAACGTTCTAGTACCTCTCTCTATGTACACATAAATGATCACATAAGAAAAAGGGAAATCCTACAAAGCCTAGAGAAACTCTACACGACCAAATCAAATCAATAGAAAATAACTATGATTATACACTCATAATTTTGTAATTAAATGGATGTTAGAGCATTCACGGTAGGTTTATCATTTTGATGTGAGTGTGTATTATATATTATGGGGATAATTGTGAGTGGTTATAATTAAAAGAGAGAGAAAATTAATGGGGATTGTATCGTGATTCCTTATATTTGGAAAAACACGATACGATCCCCATTAATTTTTTAATATTTTTAAAAGTGGTTGTGAGTGAATAAGAGATAAAATATAATGATAAATATATAAAATGTATTATTTAATGAAAAAAATAAAAGAATAATGTTTTTTAGTGTAAATATAAAAACGAAGATGAGAAAACTAGTGTAAATGCTGTTAGTTACAACAAGGAGGCAAAAGAGAAATAGATGTAATTATTGACTTTTTATATGGTTTCATATGTTTTTTTTAATTGAGAATAAGTTTAGTATACAAGATTTATATATTTAAAACATTACATGATAAAATCAAGTATATTCTCACTTTAATTTGAGTAAGTATTACTATATTAAAAAAATGAATGTATTTTAAAGGTTTAACATATTAGTGTAGATAACAAGCATCAAAACCGTTAACAATGGTGCAACTGACATAAACGTTTTCCTCGTAGATATATAGTACATCTAACCTATGTGTCTTCACTATCATAAACATTGATGCTATGTTCCCACATCTATTTGATCTTGAAGTGGAGTTACACGAACTATAAGATTGTTTTTGCTTGTTATCTAGCTAAAAACCTCAAATGATAGGGACCAATGGAAATGGGAGGGAGACGAACCTTGTTCATTTTTAATGCACTCTTTTGCTTATTGATATCGAGAAAGAAATGTTTAAACAAGGGAGTTACGATCATCAATGGATATATTGACTTCTTTTAAAGGTTAACTTCTTTGGTAGGAGCGCCACCCTAAAATAATTCCAACAAGAGATACTTGATATCAAAAAGAAATGAATCATCTCTTTAGCATGTGTCGAATGTGACGCATCTCAAGATCCTAAGACCATCTGTTAGTAACATGTCCTCGTGCAGGTATAATATGGAAAATGGCCCTTCTTATCAACGCAATCGGTTGGTGAGCTACTTGATTTTTTGAACACAGTCAAGGAAATCCTCTTGACAACATATGGTTTTACTAAAGGCAAAACACGAAAAGGTTTTTAACAGCAAAAGTATCACTCACACAAAATAAAAGATGAAACAAATGTGTATACTATTGTTGAGGAATATAGCGAAACTCCAAACTCTTGATTGGCACTCATCATGTATTTTTATTTTTTAACTATTGAATACACGTCTTTTAGATTCTAGTTGCTAGCTATTATTCAATTTATGAATATATATATATGAGAACCAGAATAAAAAACCGTTTTGTTAAACCAATTGCATACTAACTCATTTTGAAATGTCGATGACACTGTCACATTTCAGACTTTTTTATTTTTTCTTTTTCTTTATTATGTTTATTTTTGTATGTGAAAATATGTTTTTGGAGTAATCAACACAATTTTGAAGGTGGTGTAATTTGTTAGGTGTATAAATTATTAGTAGATGTAAGTTCAATCCTTGCAGGTGGCAATCTTTTTAAATTTTTTTCTTAGGTATTTTTAGCTTTTTCATTCTTACTTTTCTTATTAATTTAAATTGCTTTCTTTTTCTTTATTTTTCTAATATTTATTTCATTTAAGTTATCTTTCTAAAACTATTAGGGCACACACACGTCGTGAAGTTCACATACACACCATATCGTATCATCACCCACGTTAATGCTAACATTAGGGGTATTCAAATTCGGATGTCCGAAAATTTCGGATAGTGGTTTTCACTATCTGAATCCGAAATTCGTATATCAGAATTTTCGGATTCGGATTCGAATTCGGATATCAGTTCGGATATACGAATTTAAAAAAAAGTTTGTATTATTTAAAGAAAATATAATAATTTTTATTGATTTTTTTTCCGGATATCCAAAGTTCTTTATTAAAATATCCGAAATATCTAAAAATATACGAAATATTTAATTAATATATAATATTTTTAATTTTTTATAAAAATATTTTGGATATTTTGGATATCCTAAAATTCTCAAAATCACTATCCGAATCCGAATCCAAAAATTCGGATATCCGTATTTCGGATTTTCGGACTCGGTTTCGGATTTTGATATTTTTGAACACCCCTAGCTATCATACGGCTTGATACAATGCACGAGTCTTTCATTTTAGTTTCTTTTTTTTATTATGGTGCAACTTGTGATGCATAGTATTGCATTAATTTGTATGTTTTATGTATATAAGCATGCTAATATTAATGACACAATGCGTGGAACAAATTAGTTTGTAAATACACCGCGGCGCGCAGCCGCACCGCAACAAGCTAACAACGTTGCTCGTTAACTTATTAAGGGGTTGTTTGTCAATTTCTGAATGATTAAGTGCTGAACCAATAAGAGGTCTGAACCATTAAGTGCTGAACCATTAAGAGGTCTGAACCATTAAAAGAGGTCTGAACCATTAAGAGCTAGTATATCGTTTAACTATTCAAATGTAAATGTCTGACCAATTCAGATAAGAGGTCTTAACCATTCAGCATTAGACCTCTTAACCATTCAGCACTAATATAATGCTTAACCATTCAGAGGCAAATGTCTTAACCATTCAGATATTTGCTCGCGAAACAAACAGTCTGAACCATTAAGTGCTGAACCATTCAGACATCTGAACCATTAAGATGCTAATTAAGAGACTGCCAAACAACCCCTAAATTATAGTTTCTACAACATTCCAATAAATAATAACACATAGTGAGAAATCACTTAATTTGTTAAATTCAGTTAACTTTGCATTGAATTACAGTATTATTGTAACTAGTGTGTGACCGGCACACGCGTTGTTCGAATTTAATTTCCGAATTTTCCGCAGATTAGTATTTGGTCATTTTTCGACACACACCTCGCGGTGGAGTCCAAAAATTCTGTTCTCATTCTAATGTTGAGCTCAGAGTGTCTACAACTATGAATACTCCATGGCTGGCGGGCAGGTTGCAGGCAACAACCTGCCATCCTCCAACCCTCCTAGTCAATCAATTCTTATTCGGACTCAAAAACTCATCACAGCCCATTAGAAATACGCATCGAAGGCAACATGGAACCAAGGGCAAATTCTATTAAGCAAGCAACGAAAGCAAAACTTGATATCCATCGGATTTTCTGAAGTATCAGAACCAAAAGAAGTCGGACCACCGCCATCTACATCACAGCCGTCAGCAGCCGCAACCTCAACAACACCACCCTTAAGACCACCACCATCATAGACCCCCGGATTTCCGTCGTGGTCGCCCCCACTCACCCGAACTTAATCTGAAAATAACCTTGCCGTCAAAACAAAGAATAATCAAGAAACGGTTCTTGCATGTTGTATATCGGGAAATGGGCATCTTACCGGAGTGCAAAGCCACCACTGCCATGGCTAGGCCTTTAGGGCAACGCCGACAACGGCGACCTAGCGGTGGCGGTAGGACGGTTGCGGGGTGGACCTGCGACGGTGCTGCAGTGATGGTGCCAGCGCGAGGGTGACGGTGACGGCGTGACCTGCGACGGTGCCAGCAGTGACGGTGACATTGCCAAGTAAAGTCACATGGGGCGCAAAACGAAACCAGAGGTGGTGGTCGTACGTCGGTTGCGCACCTGGGGCCGCCAGAGGCGACAATCGCCTTCAACCCCTCACCTCCCTTTCTCTCTCTAAACATTGCATAGGGTTAAGGAGAGAGACACCCCAAATCAATGGAAACACCCCACAACACTATAGATCGACCTGGCTTTGCCGGTGGCGGAGCTACGGCGGTGGCGGAACCGCTCGTCTCCCTTTCTCTCTCTAAATGCATTGCCAAAGTGATGAAACCTATCCATATCATCCCCTTTAACACACTTATTCAAGGGGTTTAAAGAAACATCATGAAAACTTTCGTGGCAAAGGACGAAAAAGCAAAAGCAAATTATTGCTCAACTTGGTTTTTTCATATATAGTATAATATAATATAATATAATAATAATACAATGCATAATTTTGCATGTTATTTAAAAGCAAAATTATAATAATATTCTCAATAATAGCTGTACTTCTGAAATATTAATACTAATAGTTGGGTAGTAACGCAAGAAACGGCGACGTGTGAGATGTTTAATGGTTTGTCATTTAGGTCTTAAGTATATATAGTTGTCAACGTGTAGCCGGGTCCAAATGTATAGGAGATGTCATTGACAGTAGGCAGTTTAAACATAAAGCCTATCTCAACCACATGTTATCTCATACGTCAATTTCTTCTTTAATGGTCTCGCCAAAGTCATTTACTTCTAAGCTGTCATTATAGTGATAATATATAGAAGTTACAAGTTAAAACGTGCCATTTATACGTGAAGTTGGGTTTGTCTTCAAGTGGATATTACTCGAACAAAATTAATTATGGGTTTGTTCCTTTAATCAAAATATACTAACTAACAACATCATATCTAATTCCCTATTTTTAAGATAATCACTAATTCGGTGATTCACCATGACTATTTTAGTTTATATATACAATTGTTAACATTAGATAATAAATTTATTGAAAATTTAATATGAATGCTTTAGACATCTAGAGTCCTTCACAAACTTTTTTTTGTTTGGAGTCATTTTATATTGTGTATACACTCAAAGACTTTTCACATGACCCACACATCCAAAGACTTTCATATGCTCAAGTGTGGGATTCCACCCTGTCCAACCTCCATATGGTGTCACTCCATGCACTCCTTTTGTTGGGATTCTGTTGAACAAATATACTGCATGACGGGCTGCCTCGCCCCACAAGCTTTTTGGTACGTCCATCGTCTTTAACATTGATCGAGTTACTCCCATAACGGTCGATTACGGCGCTCTACGACCACGTTTTGATGAGGGGTGTACAGAATCATCATTTTCATTTGGTTCCCTCCTATTTATAATAAGTAGTAAAACCTTTTCTCTCGTAAAACTTTTTGTATTCACTTAAGGTTGGTTTTTATGACGATATTCTTGTCGTTGCTTTTACTCCTCTAATGATGTTTCTACATATTTAAACCAAAAAATGTATACACAAAAAATATAATTATAAAAATAAAAAAGTACAAGAAATAAATTTACCATTTGGGTATATATCACACGACTCATCATCTGGTTCACTCTCCCAAACTTTGAGTTAAGTTGATCAATGGTTTGGTTCATCGAACCAACAATGAAAGTGTCGAAACACATTCTTCCAATATGAACCGCTTTCTGGTGATCTTAACTCTAGGGTATTCGGATGAATATATCCAACCTTTTACTAATGCCTCATTCTCATTTTCATCCCAAGGCTTGTTAGTAGTTCGGGTTGTCGATTTATCTTTTAACTTAGAGTTTTAATAATATAATGGCAAAATGCTCATTTTTTAAATTGTTTTATATGAAGTGGATGCATTTGATACTTTTACTAGTTTACAAGGGCATATGTAATATTATCTTATTTTGACGGGCATATATGAAATTTTTATAGTTCATAAAAACATATATGAAATTCAACCTAAAAAATAACTCTAGAAACAAACGCACATCCGTTTTAAGGAGGAATATGCATCACCAGTAATACTACTTGGGAGTAATTCTACGATCTATATAAAGTTATTATCTATATATTAAAAAAGCAAGTTGAGCAATAGGGGTTTTTAGTGTGTTTGTGGTTTGGACACGCATCTTTGATGGCTTTTGCAATTGCCCCCCTCAACACATGTTTAAGCAGGAAAGAAGGGGAACACACTTTTTATTTGCGTCGGTACTTATATATAGAGAGAAAGTTCTCTCTAATTTCGCCGCCTTCTTTCCCGTCCATCATCGTCGCTTGCACCGCCTCAACAAAGGAATCGTCGGTACTTAACCCTCTGATGTGAACGCCGCCGGTGGTCTCTTATGACCGCCTTTGGTGGCATCTGTCGAGGCAAGAGGGAAAGGTGGAGATAGCGCGCGTCGTGTGGATGCTCATGGCCGCCGGTTGTGGCGGAATTATGTCGGTTTGCTCTCTATTTCAACTTGATTTTGAGGTTTTCAGATGGTACCGTTCATGCGGCCGCCTTTGGTTTTCCGCCTAGGTTCAGACCGGCTGGCCCTCGGCCTCAAAATCGGTGATTCAAAATGGTAAAATAGTGGAGAAAGGGCGGTGGCAATTTGTCCTCGTCGCTGTCGTTGTCGGCGGCCTTTGGGTTGCCCGGCTTCGTGCGCGGTGCTGGTTAGTAGCAGCTCATGGAGCTGATGAACTTCGTGTAGTCCGCAGGTTGCTTTCTGGTCACAAATCTTAGCCCTGGTTTGTCGGCCGCCACCGTCGCCGCTGACGACCTTTCGGTTGACCGGTGGCATGCATGGTGGGGTGGTTATGGTTAGTCGTCATCCAAGGTTTAGGGTTACACCTAAACCTAATAGTTTGTTGGATCTGTGGGTTTTTCATGCTGCCTTTTATTTCTCTGTTGTGTGGAGTTTTGTTTTGGGTATATTTGATCTTAACTCTCACTCCTTGAGTTTTTGTTTTGTTGTCTACCTTTGTGTGCTAATTTTTGGTTGGTGATGATGGTCAAGGCCACCTCCAACCGTAATCTTCTATGAGGACGACCTGTAATCTGAAGCCCTTATACCTCTGTTAGTTTTGGTTGATTGTTTGAGATCGTTGGGTCTGTTTCTGGTTTGTTGATGATGGTTGCTATGGTATGTGAATGACAGTGTTCATTCGTTCCCTCTTGGGGTCACTGGCTGCATTATGATTGCGGAACCCATTTGTTGTAACCATTGCTATGATGATTGCGGTGGAGGTGGTTTCTTGGCGTGGCATACTCGGTGATGACAGGTGTAGTGTTCTGCACTTGCAACCTGAGTTGCAGCCGTGGTAACCAAAAACCCAGATCTAAGCCAAATGCTTCATGTTTTGAGTTTTTCTGATTTGTTTTCTTACTTGCTTTATTAACATATATTCATGTATTACACGAGATGTGTCTTAACGGATTTAAGCCAAACCTGTGAACTTTTTGAACCAAACTTTTAATGACTTTGATTTGGTTTGGTTTAGGTGTCATGAGGTAAATTATGTTTTCTAACCCTCATGCACCTTCGGTTATGTCGGTTCTTTAGAACAGATTGCAGCTCCCTTAAAAAAAGGCTATGATGGTAAAAACGTGATGATCAAAACAATATGCGTTTATCTGAGCCTCAGTTTAAGAAGTATTTAGTTTTGAGTGACGCTTTAACGATTGCGTTCTTTCCTATATTAACCTGTCAGTTTGTGATGTGATGAAACAATTAACTTTTGGCTGTGATGATGGATTGTCTGGGCGTCGGTTTTATCCGTTTCCAAGACGCGCAACGCGCGTCGGGGCATTACAACTAGTTAAATAAAACTCATAGTCTAGTCATAGAACATGGACCATGAAATGATTCTTAGAAAAATTACAAAGCAGAAAAACCCAAAACCCAGGCCCACTTATGCAGCCTCGGAGTCCAGTAACTTGCTTGTAACCTGCAGACCCTGGCCCATTACTTCAGCATTCGTGCAAATTAATCTATTTCGAGTCTGCGACCGTGGCCCAAATAGAGTAAATCGGATGGGCTTTTGGTTTCTCATAATTTCTTGGTTTATGGCCCATCTACAGTGCATATTCAAACATTTCAGGATCCCTAACCATATATGATATAGTGAAATCAGTTGTGCCAAACTGCTCCTAATCCGATTCGATCCGCTAGTTTGAATCGGTTTAAGAATATATCCGTTGAAACTGCCAAATTGGTCTGAAGCCGGATAAAACTAAACCTGTTTCGCCCCTTTGTATGCCAATTCCACTCCGTAGCCAAGTATTTTAACTTCGCGTGCAGGTTCATCAAGGGACACAAGACGCGAGTAAATGTATAAGGCAAGGAACTTCTCATTTTGTTCTAAGATCGTAGAGTGGGACTCAAAAATAATAATAACATGTACGCAAAATGTTATACAAGTGTCTAGTCATGCATAACATGTACGCAATGTAGGTAACAAGATGCTATGAAGGAAAGTTATTAAGATGTTTAAAGCGACTAGGGGATCTAAGAATAAAAAAAATCTATTATGAAGGAATGCATTTTCGTTTGTATTCGAAGTTTCTTTCACCTATGAGCTTTGAATCGATTGTTTTCGATCTATCAAAACAGTGTCATGGATAATTAACCTAAGAAATTGCACATATTTGTAATGTTGACCTTAGTCTTAAAATATTATGCATAAGTACACGTTCAATTAAGAAAATGTAGTTTAGTAACCAATAGAGATAAATATAAGTACTTTATGATTATTAATCTGAAACAATTAAGATTGTCCAAACATACAAGTTGGTGACAAAAATGGAACCCGACACTATTACTGAAAGAGAAAAGGCTACGGCCGAAGCGTCGTAGAAAATAAATTTCGTTGGTTTTGGGTAGAGACAAAACGTCTTAAGTCGCTTATCTTTTTGCGACGGCTTGTGTGGTGGATTATTCTGATGATCGTTTTAGCGACAAAAACGTTGTTTTTATATTGGTGACGGATATTCTAGCAACGACTTTGGCGATGAATTCTAGGACCATTTAGCGACAATTTGGCAACAGATAAAAGGACCATTTTGGGACTGTTTTGGCAACGGATTCACGGACCATTTACCGACAATTTTGGACAGAATACAGAGAAGTTTTAAATATAAATGTATGGACAAAATTCAGAAATAGTTGTAAGGACTCTATGACACTTGGTGACGAAAATTGTCATGGATATTTTTTTAGTTTTTTTTTTACAATGATTTTCACACCTTAATATCACTCTTTTTGGAATGATTATTTGGATCATTGACGCATCATTACTTCGCTCAATCATCTTCATTTTTCGAGCATGAAAGAGCTTTGGGCTACCATTGCCTCAAAGAGAAGCTCGTACGTTAGTTCGTCCCTATCAATCATGAACTTCAGATTACCATCAGGATGAAACTCTTAGACTTAAACTCAAGATCTCCCTAATTTAACGAAGTTTTGAGTACATCAACTCAACTTCTTGTGCTGAAAATCATTGGCACCTAAATACCACCTACCTTGCACTTACAAGTATTTAAATTCATATCATTTTTTCATTTTTGAAGTAGTAATATCTGCCTAAAATATTTTGAGTTTTTTTTTATTTTGCTTTTTATAAAAAAAACTAGTTTTTTTCTATTTATATTCATATTTCTTGAAATACAAATCAGAACATAACTTTATATTACTCATATAAAAATCCTCATTCTTTAATAAAAAATCTAGTTTTCCCTATTAATATTATTTTGGGTGGCAACGCATATATAATTCATTATGTCAAATCACTATTTACAATTGTTTATGCACATATTTTAATATTTTTAAACGGTGTAGATTTATTATAATAAACCAAGGTTTTTGTGAACACATGGTGTGATTCTGTGCATCTTAGGTTGTTTTCCCCGCTTAAACCTTTATACATATTTTAATTAAAATGATCTTGAACACTTAGTAAAATCATATTCTACTTCCTTATATGAATTTCTCATTTTCTTTCTTGCATTTCTTCTTCTATTTCTTATTAATATTTTTCTTATTTCTCTATAAAGTCAATCAATCTAATTTTAATATAAATTTCGAAACCATTTGCTTTTATTTTTGTGTAAGTGATTTAATTATTGGTTAGTAATTATCTTACTTACTTACTAATAAGTTTTTTTAAGATATTAAATGATAGACTCTTAAATAAACAAACTAAACAAGTTTATATCTAATTTGTATCTCATCTTATGCTAATAATTTATTAAGATTTACTAAATTATAAAGTTTCAGTTATATTTAAAATATAATTTTATCTCTTAATCTTTATTATTTGTCATTTATAATTTTTTAAATATTTATTAGTTCTTATTTTACTAATGGTTGATAACATCCGACGTATAAAAATTTCATAAAATTAAAATGTGGCCAACTAAGAATTTTATTTTACCAATGGCTGAAAAAAATTATCATTTAAACCCTATGTTATTACATTTGCTTAAAAAATTTTCCCCTAACCAAAATTAAAGATGTGGCCAACTAAAAATTTTATTTTTCAATTTTTTTTCTTATAACGTCTAAAAAATAATGTTAAGAAAATTCTGAATGTACCGTTATGTAATACATATTTTATCTATATTTATGTGTATAACTCAACCAAAATGGAGTACTACGTGTGATAATGTACAAATTTTTAAAACACGAATGTATGAGCTAACAAAGTTGCGTTGAGGTTTATTTTCTTACAATTTTTTGGTTATCTTCTTACAAGTTTTAAAATGTTGTGTTTTTTTAACATTTCGAATTTTTCATTTTGATATGCTTATTTTTATCAGCATTTAGATGTGAACTATTACGCCATGTGAATACTAATGTACAAGTCCTCAAAGTCATAGCAGGTGGATCGAAAATCAAAGTATTTATGTTTATTAACGTTTTGACGCCAATTTCTTTACTTGGATTAATGGCGTTGTTGCAGCGTGTAGACCTTAATACTAGTTACACGTACCACAAAATAAAAAGGGTATCTAGGACCGAAAATTTAGTATTTCAAAGTTTTAATTCAGTATCTAATAATGATATGAGACTAATCTTGATACGTCTTGTATGTCTCTCTTGAAGTTTCACAGCACTAAAACCAGTTAGTAAATGAGAAATATCTGCTCAAACCTTGCTAACAAACCTCTTTACACCTAAATGCATAATAATGTCGATTTACTAACACATCAAATTCGTGTTCTAAATTATTATAATTTTTGTTAGAAACCATATATGTGAGGGAATGTGTTTCCAAAATTAAGTAAATATGAATAAACACAATAGTAATAATAACCAGAGGTTGTTTGCCTGTCTTGTTGCTACATGAATACTTTTTTTAAATTCGAGATAGTATTTATAAAAGACAAATATGAGTCATCTAAAATAATTAACCTGGCCTAACTTAAAGTTATGTACATACTTGCAGACTTGCAGTAGAAAATAGTTGAGTAAAGGTTATAAAATCAACCACAAATCTCCACATGAAAGTAATATATCCCATATATATTCGAAGTCCCAAATCGATATAGAAAGTAAGATCTGAAATAACTCTTCAAAAACTTTACTAGCAACCAAGAAAATCACTCAAAATGTGATTACAAACATCTACCATAACTCGGTATTTATAGCTAACCTATTATATAATTTTTAATAACAAACTAATGCTATTAACTAGGATTCTATCCAAACTTGATATTATCCTTTTATTTAAATCATCCTTATCACTAACTTGTGATAGATGAAAATTAATCTCCCAACAATCACCCCCTAATTCTCGACTAGAACAAGAGAGGTCTTCAACTCCAATTAGTTCTCGCATCTCACCGAACTTAATTCTTGCAAGTAGTTTGGATTTGATCATTAGCTAAGTTTTTCTGGTTCTCCTTAGTTTCTTGATCTTCACTTGTTCTTTCTTGGGTTCGATACACCGTACCACCAAGGTCCTTTATCCCTAGCAATACTCGCGGCTCTTCAACTTTAATTTATTGAATCATCGTTGAAGAAAATACTTCTCGGGAGAGCTAGAATATTGGATCTCAACCGACTTGTTGATGACCCCATTACATCCGACACTGACTTGTGGCTTATCACCGCTTACATGTTTGAACCGAAAGCGCATCACCCATTCTTCTCCTTCAATCCACGAATGTTCTTAAAAACCTAAAAAATCGATTGACTTGATCCTTTAGTGACAACAAGTTATGGTTACTAATCTTTATCAACGAGTTTGATCTAAGGTTTTCTTAAATGTGGTTGTGTTGAATGGCTTTGTAGGAGTTTTCTTGATTTTCTTAGAAGCAAATTATATGGCCTTGGTTCTTTGGTTCCCAGAATTGATAAACAAGATCGACGACTAAATATCAAGCGGCGATGGTGTCACCGACTTTAAACGTATATCTAGCGGTGTCTAGAAGCTAGCTAGCAGGCGGTGGCTTCTTGATCTTCCTCGGCAACAATAGTTTACCCGTGGATCTCTCTTGGACGCCTTCACACAACCTTAGATCTTCTTGGCAAAACGAACACCTTAGATCCCTTTCCCCATGACGCCTATTCAATCAGCTTCCTTGTTGATCTTGGTATCAATTCTGGGTACCTAGAACTAGGCTTTTGATTAACCAAGCTCTGATACCAATTCAAAGTCCCAAATCGATATAGAAAATAAGATCTGGAATAACTCTCCAAAGATTTTACTAGCAACCAAGACAATCACTCAAAACGTGATTACAAACATCTACCATAACTCGGTATTTATAGCTAACCTGTTATATCTTTTAATAACAAACTAATGCTATTAATAGGATTCTATCCAAACTTGATATTATCCTTTTATTTAAATCATCCCTATCACCAACTTGTGATAGATGAGAATTAATCTCCCAACATATATACCCCTTATGACTAACCAAATATCTTCCAAACTCTAAAATACATTTAATTAGCAAACCTATTTATATATATACCTTACAGATGACCATATGTCACAGTTTATCTCCCTAATGTTGTAACTTTAAAGCCATTCTAAAATGACAAAAGATCAATTAATCGACAAATAGAAGACGAAAAAAGCTTAAAAAGACTTTACAAAAGAGTAGAGAAGCCCCAAGGTCGATACATGGATTGACCTCAATGTTTTTGTCCAAGCTAACAAAAGATAAAGAAATGAAGTCCATAGTCGTTTATATTGTTAGTGGATTTGAACACACATTTACTCCATCACCATCAAAAGAACTAACCAACCCTTCTACATTTTAAAGGGTGTTTAAAGTTGGATATCTGAATTTGGATATGGATACGGATAGTGATTCTGATATCCAAAATTCATTTTTATTTTATTATTCTTTTTATTTTTTTTACAATAATTAGATATATGCTATTATAAAAATAATTTAAAAAACCAACTCATATCATTAAAGTATCAATATACACTAAAAAATTTCAACATATAATAAAAATATGGTTAAAATTAAAAAAATAAAAAGATATTTTTTATTTTTCGGATAATCGGATATCCGAATATTCGAAACTTCTAAAAATCACTATCCGAATCTGAACCCAAATCCGAATTTTCAGATATCCAAAATTACTTATGAAAATTCGGATATTTCGGATTCGGATTTTCAGATCGAATTTTTGGATTTGGATTTTTTTTAACATGTCACACCCCAACCTTGACGGCGGAATCGTCGAGATGTAAGGGTTAAGATTGTTCACAACCACATAACGCTATTATTTAATCCAAATATTATAATCATAAGTTTCAAATGTAACATTACAAACATAAGTCTCAAGTATGAAAATAAACATAACATAAGATGTAAATAATTCAAGAAAATCCATTTATTTAACTAGGTTCATTCCTAGATGTGAATAAGCTTCAAAGATGACAATCAAACTTGCGCGTTTCCTTGAAACATATTAAAAATAAAATGTTAACATAATGTTGGTGAGATTTCCATAGTTTTCATACATACATATATAAAAGATGGCAATTCATGTCATAAGTTAGTAAACAAAGTAACTAGGGATGTATGACAGATGTAACAATCAAACCTTGACAGTTTACAAGATTACACGTTTACAAGATTATACGATTAGCTAAGTGTACTTGGATTAACCAAGCAGGCTTGTCAGACCCATAGATCTATGACGTCGCCAGGCTAGCAATAGTTAATGATTGCACATATAATAGTCAATACATGGTAATTACTAAAATTCAACTAACCACAACAAACAAGTGAATTGCCCAAGGGTTTACAAGAATCAAACGATTTTACAAGTGCAATGGTTATAAGGTAACATGTTTCACCCCAAAGTGTAAAAATATGAAAAAGGGGTATAGAAATACTCATTTGGTCAATAAATATATAATTTACGATTAATAAGATTAATGATAAGCGTCGCTCCAACGTAAACCTTCACTAGGTACCTAAATATATAATTACAAGACTTAAGTTTAATAATAAGTTTAACGAGTTAACGAGAACTTAGGGTTCCAATTTGGTATTTGTCAAATGATTATATTTAACAACATGGAATAAATTTATATTTTCTTGGAAAAATATATATTTATATTTTATTCAAAGATATGAAAAGAAACAATTATAATAATTTAAAAGGTTATATATAAAGTTTAAATAAAGTTTTATAACTAAAAATTTATTACTATTTAAACTAAGTTAATTGAAAAGGGATATTTGAACCAATAACAATTTACTAATTATTATTTTCAATCCATTTAATTTAATAAAAAAAGAAATTATTCAAACAAGCTTTGCTAAGATGTTTTATCAATAAAAATATTTTTATTTAAACTTAGAAGAATTAAAAAAAATATTTGGAAGCTTTTGAAAAATATTTGAAATTTATAAAAATGATTTTTATGTATTTTAGAAATTTTCTGGAATTAGTTTTAGGCTAAAAAGCCTTTAAAAATAAAACATGAGGGTGCCCGGGTTCGAACCCGGGACCTCATGTTTAGGAGGACAATGACTTAACCATTGAACCAGGGCCGAGGCCTTGGTTTAGTTTGGTTTTTAAAACTTAAAAACACGACTCCAATGAACTCCCCCAAACTCAAGAACCCTAGAATCGGATTAATCCAAATTGAACCCAATTTCGTTGTTGATAATGAAATCAAACATAGGGCTCTTGTTCCCCACATGAAATCGAGTATATAACAATGTTTAATTACCCGGTTGAAGATAGATTCGATGATGAACAGGTAGAAGAACAGGTCGCGACCACGTAGCGCTGGTTTGATGTTCAAACGACGATGATAATCAAATTAGCTGTACAGGTAGTTTCTAATGGTCTCAAAGATGAAAAGCTCTCTGTTAATTTCGAGTTTTAAAGCACTGAAGATGGTGTTCGAATAGCTGCAGGTCGCGATGGAAGGGGTGATTCGAACTCGATGTAGATGTTTGTTTCAGGTAAAATTGTGTGTTGGGTTTGATTAGAGATGGTTAGACGTTCGATCTGGTTGAATTAATTGAGTTGTTACCGATGTTTAAGGCTCGAACGGCTAGTGAATTGAAGATGGTTCGGTTATGCTTTTGATTAGTCTAGTAACCGACGATTAAAGGTGATTAATTGATGCATTCAAGTTCGAAGTAGGTCAATGAAGCGATTTGAGACGGTTTGGATGTTAAAAACGATCAAATTTCACGGTTTTGAGGTGGCCGGAGCTCGGCCGGAGTTTGGCCGGAGCTCCTGCCGGAATCGCGGGGTAAAGGGGGTTTGGTTTGGGTTTTTTTAAAGAATTACACAATTAGTCCCTGCAGTTTGTATGTTATCATTTTATGTAACAAACTTCATTTTAAAGTTTCTAAAATGGCAAAACACCCCCCCTAACTTATCTACTTTAAATTTTAAACCTTTTTAAGTTTATTAACTTTATAAATTGTTAGCAATGTTGTTATTATTATCATTGTTTAGTTTCATTATTATTTTTATTATTATTGATATTATGATTATTATTTATTTATTATGTAATAATTGACATTATTAACTTTCAAATTAAATAATTAAAGACAAATTAAAACGATAAGCATAAGTAACCCATGAGTTTCATAAATGCCAACAATAGCCCTTACAAGAAATAACTGTAGGGGTTTTAACATGTTTATCAAAGCTCATATAATCTTGTTTATATGAAAACGCAGCGGAATATTATATTTAAAACATGTTAATAAGATGATTATTAAACCCATTTTAAAGAACCCCAAGCCATGGATCATTATACAAATTCATACAATAAAGAACAAAAGATACTTAGAAGTATATATAAACCTTTGTAGCTTCCTAAACCAAAGTTGTGAGCTGTGAAGGATGACTTTGTGGCTGAGTTTTCAACCAGAAAACCTCAAGGAGTGATACCCCAAGCTTGTAAAAAACCTAGCTTTGCTAGGGCTTGCAACACCAACTTGTAGAGCTCTCCTTATTGAATCTTTCAGCCAAGAACCCTTCTTTGCAAAGCTGAAAATCCTTCTTCTTTCTTAAACCGAGATTTTAGATGTGTGAAAGGAGAGAACTTCTCTTGTGGGTGTGTGTGAGAGAAAAGGAGGGATGCAAGAGGTTAAGTGGTGAAGTAATTGCATGGCCTTGGAACTAAAAAGGGGGCAACCAAGACAAAAGGGCGGCCGATTTTGGCTCCCTTTGTCCCCTCTTGTTCAAATTTTAAAAAAGAAATGTGAATCCAAGGATCGTCAACAGGAATTATCAGTGTGAATCGATGTCAAGTCAACGTTAGCGGAATTAACGTTGATTTGGTTTAATTGTATTTAAGCAACTTTAAATATCAATGAATATCAAGAACACACGAAACAAAACACAATTAATGATTAATCAATATTTTATTATAATGTGTTGGTGATTACAAAGAATGAATGTACGATATCAATGAATGCTATGATGTTGTATATGTTTTGATGATCGAAAGACTTTTGATGATTGTTGTATTGCTATTGCTGTTCTCAATCAATCAATCGTCTGACTCAATCGTCCTTGAATCGAAACCTAGGATCCATATTTATAGACAAAGGTGTTTCAGTTATAGGAAACACCGGATCTCTTGGGATTTGATTTGTTTCTGATAAGGAATCATCGGATTTCTCGGGATTCGTATAACCGCCTTGTTGACTTGTTGACTTGTTGACTTGTAACACTTGTATTATACAAGTGTTTGGACTCCGCAGAATTTGTCTTCCGTAGATGTTTTGTTCTTCCGCAGATTTTGTTCTTCCGCAGTATTCTTGTTCTTCCGCACAGCATTTCTTGAAATTCACTTGGAACTCAGTTGATTTGTTCATCCGTAGATGATCTTCGGATGTTTTGTTACTTGTAAAATATATATCTACGGAAGAACGAAATGTTCATCCGTAGATGTTTCTTACACTTGGTCAATTTCAGTAATTGACCAAGTATTATGTTTGTACCTGCAACCATACATAAATCAACACATATATAAATGGGTTAACCTATATATTTAATGCATACACAATAATGAAGTACAAAAGTTCATTACAGATTAATTCAAGTACTAAGCCTATACATAATGACTAGATCTACTGATTCTAGACCTAACAATACTCCCCCTTAGGCTTAGCTACTTGCAATCAGTCCTTCAAAACTGCAAGATCCTTGATTCTGGCAATCATCTTGTTGTAGAAGTAGGAACAGCAGTCTTCTGATCATCATACTTATAGTTGATCTTCATCTTGCTGATCTTCTTCAGAGTCTCATAACTGATTCCCAGAACATCTTCCTCTGTAGTGAGTGTGTCTAACACCTTGTTGTTATTCACCACTTCTAGCTCATCTTGTTCTGTTATTCTGAGTTCTGTTACTTCATCAAAGGTTGTTCCCTTCAGTAGTCCAGCATTAAATCTTCTTCTTTTATATGCTTTGGCATGTAGTTTGTCTATTACTTGAATCACATGGACATGTAGGAACAGATCATTTTGTGCTTTTTCATCAGACAGCTTGGGAAAGAATTTGTCATTAAGATATGAGGTGTAGCTGGGATGGAGCAGTTTGATTTCCACAGGATCAAAGATTCTGATCTTTTCAGCTTTCTTGTTCTCAGCATTTCTCAGTAGGACCAACTCTTTTGTCTTCTCAACATATCCCCATTCAGTGATTGGGTATGTGAATTGAGTCCCTTCAATGCATTTAAGTGCTGCTTTGTTTCTGTTGTTGTAGCCAATCCTCTTCAAGAATTCATCATCTACATGTTCTGAGGCATTGGTCTTGAATCTTTTTAGCCCTTTGATTCTCTTTTGATGTTCTACATCTTCTCTTTTGGCTTCTATAAGCACATCATCTTTAAATTTTGTTTTCAACTTTCCCACTAGGGTTGAGAAATCTCTTCCTCTAGGGTGAATTGGATAATTGCTGATGATTAAACTTTGAAGATCTTTGATGTCATTTTCTGGCAGACTCAACACTGAGAGTACATCATGGAAGTATTCAACTCTTCCAGATGTTCTTTTAATAACAGCACAATCCCAGTCTGGATCATATTTCCAGGCCATGATCTTGTTTTCTTCCGCAGAGCTGGGAGTTGTGAGATGATCTATCAGTTGTATTAGAGTGGACTTTTGCTCAGTTATCTCTCTAACTGCAGTCCCAAGTGGCCATACTTTTCCGGGGATAACTTCTCTTGGCTCTCTAATCAATTTCTCTTTTTTTTGTGCTGATCTTTAGGTTCAACTGTTATAGGTTCAGCAGGAAGTTTGCTTTGTTGTTCATAAGATGGATGTGGAGCTTCAGTTCTGAATTTTACTCCAGTATCTAGCTCAACTTTCATCACATGCTCCATCATCCTTCTGAGTTCCCCTACTGATCTTCCTTTAAGCTCATGAGGTTTGTAGTTATGTCCTTGTAACCAGCAAGTCATGTTGTATTTGCTCAGCTTGGCTGTGTCACAATGTCCCAACTCCTTCTTTGTTTTTTGAATTGATTGAAAGGTGCTGAAGGCTTCATAATCACAATTTGGAATCATAAAGCATGCAAGCTCAAATTCTTTTAACAGGTTCTTCATCTCTGTCATGTTTAGTCTTTCAACCATGTCATAAGGGAAACCATGGTTTATAAGTGTCATGAACATGGTTGATTCAGGCCTCTCTTCAAATATGTCACTTGTAGTCAGAAGATCATCAGCCTTTGAGACTTCTTGTTTTGGAGGAGAGTCTTCTTTGATTAATTCTTCCCACTCTTTATCACTTTCATCTTTCTTTTCAGAGATGGGCTTCTCAGTAGATAAATCTATTGAGGGGGTGTGTTCAGGAGAAGTCAGCTTTTGTTTCTTTGAAATACTTTCATAAGTAGTTGGCTTCTTCTCAGCAGTACCAAGGTACTTTCTTTTCCTTGAGTACAAGATCATTTCTTTTGATGCCTCAGGACTTTGTTTTGTTTGAGCAGTTGAAGCCTTAGCATGAGATTCCAATGAACTGATCTTCAGTTTAAGTTGCTCAATTTCTTCTTCTTTTCTCTTTATAATGTTTGACTGAGCAGTCATAGTGCCAGATGCTTGTTCAAGTCTCTTCATGATCTTTTCTTTATCTTTCTTCTCAGACTCTGCTGACTCTTTAAGCTCAGCTTCCTTGTCTAGCAGAGCATCAATGACTTCTTTATCACTTTGAGCATCTTCTCTCAGTCTCTTTATTCTTGCTTGCTGTCTTATCAATTCTTCATCCTTTTCTTTTATTATGCCCTTCAGCTCTTGTATTCTTGCCTTTCTTTTATTTGATTTGAGCACCAGCTTGTTGTACTCAGCCACCAGATAACTTTTGCTCACAGGAATGTCATCATCACTCAGATCATCTTCATTATAAGCAATCACATCAACCTGATCTGCTTCTGTGTCTATTTCCTGATGCTGAGACTCAATCTCATCTTCTTTTACTTCCTCATGATCAACACTTGCTGAGCTTGACTTTGGTTCAGTGGCTTGATCTTCATGCTCTTGAAGAGTTTGTTGTTGTTGCTGGTCAGTCACTGGAGAAACTTGTTCAGTTTCATTTGAATGCACAGGGGATTCAGTCTTGGATAATGACAGTTTAACTGTACTTGCTTCTGAGACTAATTCTGTCTCTCCAGTGTAGATGCTCTCAGTATCTGAATTTGGAAGTTGTTGGTAAAGTTGCATCTGAAGCTGAATTGGTGATTGGGGTTGAATGGGAGATATTGGTTCAGTATTTTGACTGGCAGGTGATTGTGTTTGGGGTGTTTGTTGTTGTTGTGGTGATAGGTGGAGGATTGGAGAGATAGGTTCTGTATTTTGGCTGGCTGGTGATTGTGTTTGGGGTGTTTTTGTTGTTGTGGTGATAGATGGAGGATTGGAGAGATAGGTTCTGTATTTTGGCTGTGAGGGGATGGTGGTTGATGTGGTTGTTGTTGTTGAGGTGATGCTTCTGGTGATGGAGTGTCTTGAGCAGAGCTGGTAGCAGAGCTCTCTTCATCAATTTCCCAAACAAGCTCTTGAGGTATGTCTGCATTAGCATCAATCACATGAGCAAACATGTCTATGTCACCTCCTTCATATTTCCCTGAGATTTTGTTCAGCACAGATCTGCCAAGGTGTGCTTGGATAAACACACCACCCTCCACAGATGTTCCAGGCAGGTCTGCATTAATGATGAGCTGAATGAACCTTGGAAACATATACATCTTATCAGCCTTCTGTACTCGAATGTGATCACACAAACAATTAAAGATGTACTTTGAATAGTTGTAGGTCCTTCCCTCAAAGATGCCAATGATACCAGATGATATATGTCTTGAAAATCTGTCAAGCCCAGATTTTCTGTTTGACATACACTTCAGATAAGTGTGACACAAAAATCTGTATGGCTTACAGAGTCTTCCCTTCTTGATTTCTCCCTTTTCAAAGTCTCCATCATACCCCATTAGGAGAAAAACCTTTTCTATGTATTCATTATCAAATACATCAGGGTGTCCAACTTCAACATCTCCCAGTTCTAGTACCCTTCTTATTGTTTGTTCGTCTATTCTCAGCCTTCGATTCTTTACTTCTGCAATAATTCCTTCATCATCTTCTTCTATATGTGCAGAATTCCAGAAATCACTGATATGCGAGCGATAAATCGTTGGCTCTGCAGATAGTGCATAGAATATCCTTGATCTTCTCAAATATCTCATAATTTCTTGACATCCTTCTGACACAGGATCGTCAGGGTTCAAGAAAGCACACACATTATGCTCTTTTGCAAATCGTTGATCCATCTGTTCATAAGAAAAGACTTCGTTAGAATCACATTATTGATATGAGAATACGAACAGTTGTGAGATAAAACAAGAATCAACTTGTTCATTCTTGATGATTACGACATGTTTTACCTTAATAAACGCTGATTAAGAACACAGATATATGTTTGCTTAAGGTTTGATTTGGTAAATTTTGAATGTTGAGAAAGTGGAAAAATTTGTTGAGTGAGATTTTCTAGGTCTGAAAAAGTGAGCTGAAAAGTGAATAATGCATTTGACAAGTCAAATCTCTTTATTTATACCCTCAGACATATTAATTTTCTCGGATTTATTCAGTGGGTCCCACATTGTAATCTTCCGTAGAAGTAATTTCTCATTAATTGTGTGATCCACAATTTACTCTTCCGTAGTACATCTACGGATCAACAACTTCTACTGGTGAAATTTTAATCATTAAATTATTGATCTTTATTCATCCGTAGTTTACCAATCTACGGATAAACATTAATATACTAATATTGATTTACACACAGTTGTATGTATGGCCCAACTCCATTGGTTGAACCAATTATTGCTATAGGACCTCGTTGGCTTTGTATACATGACAATTTAGTACAAGAAAATTTAAAATAGAGATTTTTAAAAAAAATTTCATGTAACCAACGGCTAAGGTGATGCTCAGATTTCAATTTCTTCAAATTGATAAAGATATAGACATTGCTGCTGCTGATTTAGATGCTTTTTCATGAATTCTACTCCCCCTAAATTTGTGATTAATGATGAACTTAAGCATTTATCATAAATTTCTTTAAGAGGAATAACATAAACTTTAAATATATGATAATGATCAGATACACATAAGATGGGATCATACTATAATGCTAAGCCTCTTCCTGATTAGTTATGTTGTATAGTTGATACTAGAACAAGTTCTGATTGCAAGTATATTGTCCTTATAAATCCATACAAGAGCTCATGTATCAACTAGGCATGCTGTTTATCATGTTTTATTGTTTTAGAAATAACTGTCATGGGCTTCACATTTGATTCACAAAGGTGTTGTCCTCCCTTTGCAAGTCAAATCATCACTTTTTCACACTTAAGACTATGTACTTTAAATTATAATAGCTATCTTGAGATGTATTTGGCATCTCATTGATGCGATGTTGATAAAGCTCAAGATAATATACAGTTGATCACTTAGGATTCTTTTGAGAGCTTTAGATATGATCATCATCAGGTCACCAGGTCTTTACTCACGTAAAACAGAGGTGCCTTTAACCCAGGTCTTTGTTCACACAAAACAGAGGGATGATGATGAGCATGATCTTTTCACCTTTGATACTGATATTCAGTATGGTGATCATACACCCAGGTCTTTGTTCACACAAAACAGAGGGAGTATGATTTGCAAAGATAGATAGTATAAAGTGTTTTACATAGTGTGTTCAGATGAATGATTTGATCACATTAGGATAAGACTCACTTTGTTTTCTCAAAATGAAGTTTCCCACAGACAATTATGACAGTATTATGTTTTGCAAGCACTAAGTTTTGTTTCCACTCAAGATGAACCTACTCACATATCAAGAAACTTGTTGAGATATATTGTTATTTGTTTATGCAGAAATAGGCAAAGCTATAGTTTACTATCATTTCCCATGCATAAGTCATACTGATGCATTATTGCACACAGCATGTTGTTTGTTTGGACTTGATTTAATCTAAGTTAATCATACCTAGAGACTCAATCAGAAAATTAAATCTGACTGAATCAAAGGCTTTAGTGAATAAATCAGCAAGCTGATTTGATGTATCCACTTTGACTAACTTAATCAATCCCTTTTCTGAGCAATCTCTCAGAAAATGATACCTAATCTCTATATGTTTTGTTTTACTATGTTGCACAGGATTAGCAGTGATAAACATAGCAGCAGAATTGTCTATATAGATTGAAGTTTGAAGAAAGTTGTAACCATAGTCAAGCAATTGGTTTTGTAACCAAAGTACTTGAGAACACCCAGCTGAAGCAGCAATGTACTCAGCCTCAGCTGTGGATACAGAAACATTTGTTTGTTTCTTGCACTGCCATGACACTAGCCTGGGTCCAATGAATTGACATCCACCGGTTGTTGATTTTCTATTGCTGTTACATCCACCATAGTCACTATCTGAGTATGAGTAGAGTGTAAAGTCTCCATCCTTGGGATACCATAGACCAAGTCCTGGTTTTCCCTTGAGGTATCTGAAAATTCTTTTGACAGCATTGAGATGAGACTCCTTTGGATCAGATTGGTACCTAGCACAACACACACAGCAAACATAATATCAGGTCTACTGGCAGTTAAGTACATAAGTGAACCTATCATGGATCTAAATAATTTTTGATCAATAGATTTTCCAGTGGGATCAGGAGCAATTTTATCAATTGTTGATGCTGGTGTTTTGCATGAGGATACTTCAGCAAGATTGTATTTCTTCAGTATTTGATGTATGTATTTTTCTTGATTGATGAATATTCCATCTGCTCTTTGATGAACTTGAAGGCCAAGGAAGAATGTTAATTCACCCATTGAGCTCATCTGAAATTCAGATTTCATCAGTTCTTCAAAATTCACACACAATCTCTTATTTGTTGATCCAAATATAATGTCATCAACATATACTTGAACTACTAAGAGATCTTGATGTTCTTGTTTGAGAAAGAGTGTCTGATCAATAGTTCCTCTTTTGTAGCCATGCTTGAGTAAGAAAGATGATAGTGTTTCATACCATTTTCTTGGTGCTTGATGAAGACCATATAAGGCTTTATCTAGTTTGTATACCCTGTGAGGATAATGAGGATCTTCAAATCCGGGGGGTTGAGACACATAAACTTCCTCATCAATTTTCCCATATAAGAATGCACACTTGACATCCATTTGATACACAGTGAATTTCTTGTATGATGCATATGCCAAGAACACTCTTATTGCCTCAATTCTTGCAACTGGTGCAAAAACTTCATCATAATCTATGCCTTCTTCTTGAGTGTATCCTTGTGCTATCAACCTTGCTTTGTTTCGGACAATAATCCCTCTATCATCCAGTTTGTTTTTGTATAGCCATCTAGTTCCAATAGGATGTTGACCTTCAGGTAAATCAACAAGACACCATACTTTTTGCTTTCTGAACTGTTGAAGCTCTTCTTGCATAGCTTCAATCCAGCTATTGTCTTTTAAAGCAGCTGTAATGTTTGGAGGCACCACTTGAGAAAGAAAACAGTTGAAAAGACAAAGGTTGGCTGTACCACTTTGGCTCCTTGTAGTTCTCTTGTCAGGATTTCCAATGATATTGTTAAGTGGATGAGACTTATGAATTCTCATTGATGGAGTTGACTCAACTGGAATGGATGATTCCAGATTAGTCATTTCCATTGCCTCTGACTGATTCATCTCAATTTGAGAATTCAAGAAATAATCAAATTGAGCTATAGTAGTGTCTGTTGGATTTTGCTCTTCCGCAGGAACTTCTGCGGAAGTAGTTTTGTTCTTCCGTAGGAGCTGCTCCGGATACATTTTGGTCTTCCGAAGGAAGTTCTCCGGATACATGCTGATCTTCCGAAGGAACTCCGGATGCATTTTGTTCTTCCGAAGGAATTTCTCCGGATGCATGCTGTTCTTCCGAAGGAACTCCTGATGCATCTTGTTCTTCCGAAGGAATTTCTCCGGATGCTTGCTGTTCTTCCGAAGGAACTCCTGATGCATTTTGTTCTTCCGAAGGAATTTCTCCGGATATGTTTTGTTCAGTTCCACATGTAATATCTGCTTCTGCTGAAGTATTTTCACTAGAAGATGGATGTATCCTTGGGGGATCAGCAGATAAAGTTACTTCAGTCATAACAGGTGGACAAATGGATAGCATACTTCATCAGATCCTGCATTTGTCAAATGATCATAGTTAAAAGATTTAGACAAAGCATCTATGTCAAATAACCATGATGAACCTTTAACTGACTTAGTAACACATTTTCATCAAAAGATACATTAGGGGTCTCTTCCACAATGTTATGCTGTGGAATATACACTCTATATGATTTTGATGTTGAAGAATATCCAACAAAGAAACCATCATAAGCTTTTTCTGAAAATTTTCCTAATGACTCTTTTATGTTCAAAACAGTTACTTGACATCCAAATACTCTTAGATATCCTATGTAAGGTTTTCTTTTAAATAGGAGCTCATAAGGAGTTTTGTTATGTTCTTTGACAATTAATGTTCTATTTTGAACATTGCATGCAGTATTCACAGCCTCAGCCCAAAAGGTAATAGGTAGTTGTGAATCAGCTAGCATTGTTCTTGCTGCTTCAATGAGAGTTCTGTTTCTTCTTTCAGCAACTCCATTTTGTTGTGGAGTCCTTGGTGCACTGAATTGTCTTGCAATACCTTTGCTCCTGCAAAAAGAATCTAGTTCAAAGTTAACAAATTCAGTACCATTATCACTCCTGAAAATTTTGACTTTTGTATCAAGTTGATTCTCAATCTTGATGACAAAGTCCATTAATGTTTCTGATGTTTCACTCTTTTGTTTTAAGAAAAAGACCCATGTAAATCTAGTGAAATCATCAACTATCACCAAACAATATTGCCTTTTTCCAATGCTCATGACATTGGTTGGACCAAAAAGATCCATGTGAAGCAATTTGAGTGGTGTAGTATTAGTATTGATTGTTTTTGGTTTATGTGACACTCTGTGTTGTTTTCCTTTGTAACAAGAAGAGCAATGAGTTGAGCAATAGAACTCTTTATTTGGTAATCCAATGACCAGGTCATGTTTCACCAATTTATTCATGTTTTTCATGTTAGAATGAACAAGTCTTCTATGCCATAATTGTGACAAATCTTCTGAAAGTTTAGTTATAAGACAAGTTTCATGTTTTGTGAGAGAAGTGTTGTTCATATCCAAGACATAAGTGTTTCCTTTTCTTGCTGCTTTGAGGAGAATCCAATCTTCTGGGACAATAAATCCTGGCTTAAGAATGTAACAGTTAGTGTCATCAAACAATGTAGTGTAGTTTTGATCACAGATTTGAGATACACTAAGTAAATTATACTGTAAGTTTTTACAGTAATTTACTTTATCAAATTTAAGTACACCATTGGTTATCATTCCTTCACCAACAATTTTACCTCCCTTTTTATCCCCACCAAATGCCACATAAGAAGCATTTTTATGTTTGAAATCATGGAGAAGAGAACAGTTTCCTGTCATATGCCTGGAACAACCACTGTCAACATACCACATGTTGTCAGCTCTCCAATATTGTTCCTGCAATCAGAAAAGAAAATCAGTTAGAAGTGACAACCCAAGTCTTAGTGATCTTGGGTTTGTCAACAGGATCTAAAACAGTTACTCTTTCATGAATAATTTTTGAAGTTTCAGTTTCAGATTTGATTGATTCATTCTGATTTGATTTAGATGAGGATGATTCTGCTGAATGGGATGTTGATGAAGTAGATTCATGATTCATATTTTCTGCTTTACTTAGATCAACTTCATTTGCTTGAGTCTTTTGTTTTGATAATGAACATTTAAATGTCTCACTATCTTTTGTTTTTGAAAGAGGTATATGAATGCCTTTTTCAAATTTATCAAAGAATGAATCATCATCCTTTGATTCCTTGTCTGACAAATCTACTCTTTTGTGTGGTGTTTTTGACTGCTGGAAAGATGGTCTTTTCCTCAGTATATGAACACTTGATGATGATTTGTCCTTTGGTTTTGCCTTTGATTTTTGTTCATGCTTCTTCAGTTTTGATCCCTTTGCAAATCCGTAGATTGGGAATCTGATTCAGATTTGTCTGATTCTTTCTTCTTTGAGCCTTTTGTCTTGTTCTTTTTGTTGAAATAACATTCCTGTGTGGAATGATTATTTTTGTTGCAGATAGAACAATGTTTGTTGAAGTAACAATCAGCAGTCATATGATTGTTCCATATTGCAAATAGAACAGTAGCTGCTGAAGTAACAATCTTAGTGTTGTGATTTTTCATGTCACACCATTTGCAATATTTTCTTCTGATTCTTTCTCAGAATCATTCCTTTTGTTTGCTAATCTTTGTTGTGGCTCTTTCTTCTTTAGCTTTGAATGTGCTTCACCTTTTTCAATTTTGTGCACATTTTGATCGTTTGGGGCTGAATTTCTCTTCCGTAGATCAGCAGCTGAAGTTTTCTTGTTCAGTTGATGATCTGCTGATGCCTTTTTCTTTCCTTTGAATTTTCCTCTTTCCTCAGTGATGACAGATTCATCAGTCAATTTCTTGGAGGATTCTTGCATACTTAGTTCTTGAAGACCTTCATTCAATTGAGCTATCCTCTTGCAGATGGTCTTCAACATGTTTCTTTGTTTAGGAGGGTATGGCAACTTTGTTTCTTCAAGCACTTTTGGAATATGGGCTTTCAGTTGAAAATTTTTACCAGTGCTTGTTTGTTCAACATCATGTTCATCAGAATCATCCAAGTCATCACACTTATCATAATCAAATTCTGAATCATTTTGATCTAATGATTCTGATTCAGATGATTCAGTTTCACTCACCTCAGCTTTATCATTAATTTTAGTTTTAGTTGAATCTTTTTCAAACTTAGTGCTAGGCACAAAATGATTTGACAGAGTGTTTGTCATTGTTGTAGGTAAGGATGTGTAATTATCATTTATAGGTGGTGCAACCACATTATAACCCAACCCAGACCTTTTCTTTGATTCAATATGAGAATTTAGTAATTTCTCATATTGCTGAGATGATAATTGAAACTTCTGAAGTTTCACTTCAGTTGATGCATGATCAGCCATGGATTTTGTTAAGGAAGTGGTCAAATGCTCAACTTGGGCTTTTAGGCTATAATTTTCAGAAACAAATTTTTCTAAATCCTTTTGCAAAGAATTAATTTTTATTTGATATAATTTATGTTCTCTAACATGAGATTCATTCAAAATCATTGTTTCTTTTACTTTATCAGCCAACTGTTGAGCATGGACTCTATATCGTTCAACTTCCTCAACACAAGTTGATGAACACAATCTTTCTTTTACCTCTTTTGCCATTGGTGGAACAGTTTGATCCATATGGGCCATCAATGCTTGATTTTCTTCCAAAACTTCCTTCTCATACAAACTCCAGTCACACGTTCCATCTTGAAGTATGATCAGCCCTGACTCCTTTGAGTTACTTGGTCCTGCTGATTCTTTGGTGGCTGGTGGGGAAGCATTGATCAGTTGAGATTGCTTGTGCAGAGGTCTTTGAGAAGATTGTTGATTTGCTTGAATCTGATGTTGTTGATGCTGCTGATGTTGTCTCATCTCTGGATAAGACTGTTGATTGCATTCTCTTGAGAAATGTCCATAGAGATTGCATTTGTAGCATCTCACTTTTGATTTGTCAACACCAATCTTTGATGTTTTGCTTGCTGAAGCCAAGTTCTTATTTCTCCTGAGATATTGCTTAGCTCTATAAGCAATCATGGCCATCTGCCATTGTAAATCCATCTCTTCCACTACATCTGGAGGTAGTTCTTCTAAGTCTTGTTGGCAGATATTGGCTGATGTTAGAGAGCTTCCTAGATATGCTTGAAAACTTGAGCTAAAAGCTGCAAAGGCTGCTCTTTGTTCTTCAGAGTCCAATATCACAGTTATTGGTTCTGACTGATTTGCTGAAAAGGAAGACTTAGTTGTTGCTGCAGTTGTATCTTGTCTATCAGTAGTTCTTCCTTTATTCTTCTGCTGCTTGTCTTGAGATGATTTCTTTGAAGGTTTTGAAACATAGAAGCTAACTTCCTCCTCATCATCACTCCTAGCACAAGAGTTATCACTTTCATTGTTTGAAATAAAAGCACTTCCTACATTATTTGTTTCTTTGAAGTGATAGGGTGAGACATGAGTTCTCACACTCTTGTTTCTTGATTTTTCGTCCATTTCAAGAGCTTCCACTTTTGCAACCAGAGTATCTAATCCAGTAGCTTTCAGATCTATAGTTTTCTTGAACATGGACACAGTATGCTTCCAACTTTCTGGCAAAGTGTGGAGCATTTTCTTGTTTAATTCCTCACTAGTATACTTCAACTCTAGAATATTCATCTCAGTGACTAACTGCATGAATCTATGAAGTTGCTGAGGAATTGATTCACCCTCAATATGATGAAAAGTTTCATATTGTGATCTGAGGGTGTCTCCCCTTATACTTCTTATCTCATCACTCCCTTCGCAGAGAGTGTGAAGAATCTTCCATAAGGAGTGAGCTGTTTTATAGTTCTCACACCTGATTAATATCTCTTCAGGTAAAGCCATACTAAGCAGACTGTATGCTTTTATATCATCAGGTGATAGATCTTTTGTACTGATTGGTTGATTTTTGTCATTATAATCCGGCCCAAGAGTGGGTGGAATATAAGGACCTTCAGTGATGGAAATCCACAAGTCAGAATCAGTATAGTTTACATGATTCCTGAACTTGATTTTCCACGACTTGAAATCTGCTTTTGTTTCCAACTTCGGGGGTTGGTAAGATGAACCACTGAAGTTGCTCATGATGTTAACAAGATCTACTATTCAATTGATTTGAATATAGAAACAAGTTAATTAAAAACGATTGCTGTTAAGCGAAATCAAACACAATTAAAACACAACTAACACTGATAGATCAATTGATCTAAATCAATGAGCACTTGGCTCTGATACCACCTGTGAATCCAAGGATCGTCAACAGGAATTATCAGTGTGAATCGATGTCAAGTCAACGTTAGCGGAATTAACGTTGATTTGGTTTAATTGTATTTAAGCAACTTTAAATATCAATGAAATATCAAGAACACACGAAACAAAACACAATTAATGATTAATCAATATTTTATTATAATGTGTTGGAGATTACAAAAGAATGAATGTACGATATCAATGAATGCTATGATGTTGTATATGTTTTTGATGATCGAAAGACTTTTGATGATTGTTGTATTGTTATTGCTGTTATCAATCAATCAATCGTCTGACTCAATCGTCCTTGAATCGAAACCTAGGATCCATATTTATAGACAAAGGTGTTTCAGTTATAGGAAACACCGGATCTCTTGGGATTTGATTTGTTTCTGATAAGGAATCATCGGATTTCTCGGGATTCGTATAACCGCCTTGTTGACTTGTTGACTTGTTGACTTGTAACACTTGTATTATACAAGTGTTTGGACTCCGCAGAAATATTGTCTTCCGTAGATGTTTTGTTTTCCGCAGATGTTTTGTTCTTCCGCAGTATTCTTGTTCTTCCGCAACATTTCTTGAAATTCACTTGGAACTCGTTGATTTGTTCATCCGTAGATGATCTTCGGATGTTTTGTTACTTGTAAAATATATATCTACGGAAGAACGAAATGTTCATCCGTAGATGTTTCTTACACTTGGTCAATTTCAGTAATTGACCAAGTATTATGTTTGTACCTGCAACCATACATAAATCAACACATATATAAATGGGTTAACCTATATATTTAATGCATTAATGAAGTACAAAAGTTCATTACAGATTAATTCAAGTACTAAGCCTATACATAATGACTAGATCTACTGATTCTAGACCTAACAGAAACTATATACACTCTTGCACCCTTATGATGTAAAATTAAACCATTTTAATTTTATATCACTAACACACACTATTATTTGTCATTGTCTAACTAATTTAAAAAAAATGAACAAATAATCCCATATGAACAAATATATATACATATATATAAACTTGTTCATTTGCAAAAGCAATGATTTAGAAAACCCGGTTTCTAAATTGGTGTTTATATTTATTTGTTTGATCTAATCAACAAATAAATATTTGTCGGTGTTTGTTTGGCTTGTTATTGGGTATGACCCGACTTGGATCATATCACACTAGCCACATCAATTTAATATATATCTTGGGCAGATCATTTCCTTCAATCTCCCACTTGCACAAGATTTATAGAAGATTGATGCAAGCAGCAAATAACGCCTAGCAACGGTTTGCTACCCCTAATGTATATGACTAAGTGCTATTCAATAACATCATCCTTTTCAAGTACCTTACTTGAATATGTTTTAGGTGAATTAATCATCTATCCTTTTGTTGCAGATGTCATGTTAAATCCAAGAGACACAGAATTGTCATTCTCCGATGATTTAACTTTAACAGGCCTTAGACATCTAACTCTCAACGAATAAGAGGAACAAATTCCATCTTGACTACATACGTCTCTCACAATCACCTCATGTCATACCTGAACTCAGCCTTATGAACTGCCTTTTCAGAACAGCAAAGGACTAAGTCAAAGTACAATACTTGGTGAATATCAAGACCCAATATGTATCTCAGGTCTGAGGATACAATGATATTCGCCTTTACTCAAAATCTCTTATGACTAATCAGAAAGATTCCATGCAGAAATAATTGAGAGCGGGTCAGTCCAATATCTATATCCCATAGATATCAATGAACCTTGGTAGCAACCTCTTGCTCTATATTCATACCTTATGAATATCAACCAATCCAAGTTCATTATAGTCTTACATTCATAGTTGTTCCCACAAGTATGATCGACTACGGACGTTGAGAATAATTCATTTATTCACGGATTTAAACATGCTAAAATAGAAGAACAAATGAAATTATAACCATATAATTAAGTCAAATAACATTAGTTCCAATATCCAAATACAAAATACAACATCAAACCCAGTCACTTGAATATCTAAGTCCCATGGCACAAACATGACCTTCATGCTTTGCCTTTTCAAGGAGCTTTGTGAGTGGATCCGCAACGTTTTTATCAGTGTGGACTTTGCGAATACATATCTTTCCTTTTTCAACTTCATCCCTTATGTAGTTGAATCTCCGTTCAATGTGCCGAGTCTTTTGATGAGCATGAGGTTCCTTGATTTGAGCAATCGCACCCTCGTTGTCACAAAAGATCTCTAGGGGATCCTGAATGGAAGGGACTACCCCTAGATCGGCTATGAATTTCTTCAGCCATGCAGCTTCCTGTGCTGCCATTGAAGCGGCGATGTATTCTGACTCTGTAGTGGACAACGCTACGACTTCTTGCTTTGAGCTTTTCCAAGAAACATCTCCCCTATTCAGAATAAAGATGTACCCCGATTGAGATCGTGAATCATCTCGATCGGTTTGGAAACTCGCATCCGTGTAACCTTTTACAACGAGTTCCTCTTCACCAGACCCGTAGATCAAGAACATGTCATTAGTCCTCCTTAGGTACTTCAGAATGTTCTTGACAGCCATCCAATGACTATCACCAGGATTTTGCTGGTATCTACTTGTCATGCTTAAAGCGCATGACACGTCTGGTCTAGTGCATATCATTGCATACATGATGGATCCTATAGCAGATGCATATGGGATTGCCTTCATTCTATTTTGCTCCTCCTTGGAGCTTGGACATTGAGTTGTACTCAATATTGTCCCTCTTTGAATAGGTACAGTACCTTTCTTAGAGTTTTCCATCTTGAACCTTTTCAAGATTTTGTCAATGTATGCACTTTGATTCAAACCAATTAGCCGTCTTGATCTATCCCTATAGATCTTTATTCCCAGAATATAGGCGGCTTCACCAAGATCCTTGATGGAAAAACAACTTCCAAGCCAGGTTTTTACACCTTCCATGGTTGGAATGTCGTTCCCAAACAGTAGTATGTCATCAACATACAATACTAGGAAGGTTATTGTGCTCCCACTAGCCTTCTTATACACGCAAGCCTCATCAGCGTTTTTTATGAAGCCAAATTTCTTTACTTCATCATCAAAACGGTGATTCCAACTTCTTGATGCTTGTTTCAATCCATAGATTGATTTCATTAACTTGCATACTTTATTGGGATATTTTGGATCGACAAAACCTTCAGGCTGAACCATATAGACATCTTCCTCAAGATATCCATTTAGGAAAGCGGTTTTGACATCCATTTGCCAAATCTCATAATCATAATGAGCTGCTATGGCAAACAATATCCTTATAGACTTAAGCATTGCAACAGGTGAGAAAGTTTCATCATAATCAACCCCTTGAGTTTGAGTGAAACCCTTTGCTACAAGTCTAGCTTTGTAAGTATCCAAGTTTCCATGCATATCGGTTTTCTTCTTGAAAACCCACTTACTCCCAACTACTTTGGAATTAAGAGGTGGCACAACAAGTTCCCAAACTTGATGTCATACATGGATTATATCTCAACGTTCATGGCCTCAAGCCATTTGTCACAATCCAAATTGGACACTGCATCATGATATGTGGTTGGTTCATCTGAATCCACCACTTAGCATCCATCCATGAAAAATCCGTATCTTTCAGGTGGGTTACTAGTTCTACCACTTCTGCGAACGTTTTGTGTGTATTGATCAACCGCTTGATCATCCTCAACATCCTCACGTTGAGTGCTAGTTTCAACCAAACGTGCATCGGGCTGTGTTTCTTGATCCTCCTCAAGATCCACTATTCTACTGCTAGTTCCCTCCATAAGGAACTTTGTTTCTAAGAACTCACCCTTTCTAGCAACAAACACTTTTTGTTCCAGTGGATCATAGAAATAATATCCCATAGAATCTCTAGGATATCCAACAAAGATACACTTGGTGGATCGAACATCTAATTTTTTTGGGGTGGGAGTCTTAACATAAGCCTCACAACCCCAGACCCTTAAGTACGATAGGGATGGAACTCTTCCATGCCATATCTCAAAAGGTGTCTTTTCCACCTTTTTGGTTGGGGCCATATTCAGAATACGGGCCGCGGAGAGCAAAGCGAAACCCCAAAATGATAGAGGTAATGTGCTTCTAGCCATCATAGATCGAACCATATCCAATAAGGTTCGATTCCTCCTCTCAGACACACCATTATGTTGTGGTGTTCCAGGTGGAGTGAGTTGTGAGACAATCCCACAACTCCTAAGATGATCTTGAAAAACATCACTTAGGTATTCGCCACCTCTATCGGTGCGGAGAATTTTAATTGACTTGTTGAGTTGATTTTCTACTTCATTCTTGAAGATTTTGAACATTTCAAAAGCTTCATCTTTGTGCCTTAATAAGTACACATACCCATAGCGACTATAATCGTCGGTAAAGGTAATGAAGTATCTTTCACCATTCCTAGTCATTGGCTTAAAAGGACCACATACATCCGAATGTATGATACCTAATAAATCTTTTGCCCTTTCGTTAGTTCCACTAAAGGGTGCCTTAGTCATTTTACCTTGTAAACAAGATTCACATACATCAAATGAATCACATTCATTTGTTTTTAAAAGACCATTCTTTTGAAGTGTTTGTATACGTTTCTTGTTTATATGACCAAGACGACAATGCCAAAGGTAGGTATCATTCAAATCTAATTTGAGTCTTTTGGTGGTTGCTTGGTACATGGAGCTATCATATGTTACGTTTTCATGAACCAATTCATAAATACCATTACAAGGTATAGCTTTAAAATAAAATACATGATTTAAAGAAACATGAATATCATTGTCAACAAACTTGAAATCATAATCATATTGTCTTAAACGGGAAACAGAAATTATGTTCCTAGTCAAACTAGGAGCATATAATACATTATATAAAATGACTTCCAAACCACTTGGAAGCTTCAAAATGTAGTCTCCTTGGGCTTCAACGTGAACCTTTGCACCATTGCCCATGAATAGACTTATTTCCCCTTTTGCATAATGCTCATTTCTTTTGAACCCCTGCAATAAATTGCAAATGTGAGTTCCACATCCGGTATCTAATACCCATGTGTTAGAAGAAATAACATTTAGCTCAACATGTATCATGTAAATTATACCTAAGGTTTGCCCTGCATCCCTCTTTTCTCTCAACTTTTTGAGATAGACTGGACAATTTCTCATCCAATGCCCTATCTCACCACATTTGAAGCATGGGTCGTTTACAGCAACCTTTTGCTTCTTCTCCTTGGGCTTCGGAGGTTCCGCCCTAACAACCATCTTCCCCTTTCCTCTAACGTGCCCCTTTCCTTTGGCAACATTTGCCTTGGGAGGGGGTAGAGACCTCTTCCTTCTCCCACCTTCATTAATGGTGAGAATGGGTAAAACCCTTTTACCGATTCCCGCCTCAGCTGATTTGAGCATCGAATGAAGTTCATTTATGCTCTTGTCCCATCCGTTCATGTTGTAATTCATGACGAATGCCTCAAACCTTTTAGTTAGGCCATTAAGGATCAAATCCGTGGCCAACTCCTTTGAGACAGGACAATTTAGCCTTTGAAGGCGGTCGATGTGGCTTTTCATCTTAAGAACATAAGATGAAACTGATTGGGATTCTTCCATCCGACATGCATGAAGCGCTCGAACCGTTTCGAAGCGCTCCACTCTAGCTTGTTGCTGGAACGTTTCCCGCAATTGAGTGATCATGTCATAGGCTCCATGGAGCTCATACTCCTTTTGGAGTTCGGGTGTCATACTTGCTAACATTAAGCAAGAGACTTGGATGGAGTCTTCCGTATATCTAACCCAATCATTATAGGCCTCCACATCCTCCTCGTTAGGTTCATCGGGGATGGGATCATCAAGAATGTAGGCCCGCTTTTCTTGCTTGAGAACAATTCTCAAGTTTCGGTACCAATCCATGAAGTTGTTAGGTGCTAGACGATCCCTTTGAAGGATCGCCCTAAGAGATTGGTTGTTTTGGTTTGGTACATCGTTATTAGCGTTGTTGTTGTCGGCCATCTACAAGATTTTACAAAGTTCCATTTTAATAATCGTTGATATAATTATATATTTCATTTATTAATACCCTTTACGTCTCATGGACTATTAATAAAAAAAATTTTTAGAATCCAACGTTATATTTAAATATTGGTTAGGTGACCTTTATCCCATTATTTAAATAAACAAGGTAGTCATAAATGACAATTGCAACCCATTGCAACTTCTAGTGGTATGGGATCGTTTGAACATCTTATGTTTATAACGGCATGTTTACCCCATCAACACCTTTTATAAAACACATTTTAGGTGATCCATTCAATATATTTTATAAATCAAGTCGTCCTACTTACACACACGTGTGGTTTACTACATAAGTGGTTAGGTGACCTTTATCCCACAAACATGGTATTCTCACCTCAAGTTACAAGTTCCCTCAAAGTGGTTAGGTGACCTTTATCCCACTAAGAGTTTGCAAGTAACCTAAGTGTTGTGTAAAAGGATGGTGTTTAACTTGTTTTCAAAAGGGATTTATAATTTCACAATTCTTGTTTTAGAAAAGACCATGTACCATATGATTGTATGCATTCAACCATATGATATCCATTTGGTTCTTTTAAATAAAACCCATTTTATTTTGCAAACCATTAACTCCTTTTATAGAACCATTCTATTTTGCTTAATGATTTGAGAATCAATTTCTTGTAATAGCTTGTTCTAGTTGATGGTTTGTTAATGACATCCAAATATCCAAAACAAAACAACATCATAAGCATTCAACCAAGCATAACCAAACAATTCATATATGCATAACAAAGCATACTAAGTTGAGCACACTTGTTTAGCCAAAACAAGTGTGTCAAAAGGTCTTGTCCTAAGGGTTAAGAACATGACACATGGTTGACAAAAGGAACTCCCACTTGAATCCACATCTTCAAGCATCCTCTTTGTCAATCTTTTCTTCAAGTCTTGATCTTGAGCATCCTTACAAAATATGTATCCTAATACATTTTTCTAGTAAAGATAAACTCCTAATCTATTTATTACAAACCATATGAATGAATAGATTATAAAACAAGACTTGAAACAAAAATTAAATTATTACATGCCCAAATGAATATAACATGACAACCAATCATTCAATCCAAATGGTCTAGTCTTTGTTATGCATAATCAACAACAACATGATCAAACATACACAAGATAATCGATTTTGGCAGCCCCTTATAGCCCATGTTCTTGGCCAACATAAACCAAGAACAAATGGGTTTAGAACATATAAACAAACATCTAATAATCTAGAGTTTTAAAGATCCTTATATGCATAAAGAAGCATCTTTAAAACACCAAAGGGGGTCAAAATCCAGCCCCTAACTCACGGATTTTTGGTGTCAAGCACCACAAAAACGTGAACTAGGGAGGAAATACATGTATGCATATGTATAAGTGGCTCTTGATGCCATTGTAGGGGTTTTAACATGTTTATCAAAGCTCATATAATCTTGTTTATATGAAAACGCAGCGGAATATATATTTTAAAACATGTTAATAAGATGATTATTAAACCCATTTAATAAAGAACCCCAAGCCATGGATCATTATACAAATGCATACAATAAAGAACAAAAGATACTTAGAAGTATATACAACCTTTGTAGCTTCCTAAAACCCAAAGTTGTGAGCTGTGAAAGATGACTTTGTGGCTGAGTTTTCAACCAAGAAAACCTCAAGGAGTGATACCCCAAGCTTGTACAAACACCTTCCTTTGCTAGGGCTTGCAACACCAACTTGTAGAGCTCTCCTTGTTGAATCTTTTCAGCCAAGAACCCTTCTTTGCAAAGCTGAAAATCCTTCTTCTTTCTCTAAAAACCGAGATTTTAGAGTGTGAAAGGAGAGAACTTCTCTTGTGTGTGTGTGAGAGAAAGAGAGAGGATGCAAGAGTGTTCAAGTGGTCAAGTAATTGCATGGCCTTGGAACTAAAAAGGGGGGCAACCAAGACAAAAGGGGCGGCCGATTTTGGCTCCCTTTGTCTCCCTCTTGTTTCAAATTTTAAAAAAGAAACTATATACACTCTTGCACCCTTATGATGTAAAATTAAACCATTTTAATTTTATATCACTAACACACACACTATTATTTGTCATTGTCTAACTAATTTAAAAAAAATGAACAAATAATCCCATATGAACAAATATATATACATATATATAAACTTGTTCATTTGCAAAAGCAATGATTTAGAAAACCCGGTTTCTAAATTGGTGTTTATATTTATTTGTTTGATCTAATCAACAAATAAATATTTGTCGGTGTTTGTTTGGCTTGTTATTGGGTATGACCCGACTTGGATCATATCACACTAGCCACATCAATTTAATATATATCTTGGGCAGATCATTTCCTTCAATAACAACGTTAACTTTTAATTAACTCAAAAATACATGATGTTACATAACACCCCTACTATAATTCACTTTGTTTGATATTTGATTTACCAACTTATTTAATATTTAACTAAAAGATCAACTGCTAGCATAGTTTAATGACAAATGTATACCTTTTATTTTGTAGGTGATGGATTCAAACCACACTTGAGATATGTGAATTAAATTTAATTTGAAGTAGGATAGGAGTATATTAGAGGGTCGTTAAAAATTAACTGAAAGATAAATAGAACAAAGAATTTATAAAAAAAACCACCGACTTGATTATTGTTATATAGTTAATATTGTAATGTACATGATTGATTAGGGAAATGTCCAAATAGAAATGTCTTTAAAGGCAAAATATGTAACAAGTAATCTTAATCATCTTTTAATCAATGGTTGGGATCAATCTATAAGATAAAGTTCGTTAAAAATGTATTTTAAAACTAGTCATTTTTGTTGACTCTTTGTAATTTCTTTAATTTTTTTAAACATTCATATTTAACTTTTTTGTACGCTACTAAATTTTTTTAAAACTTATACCATAAAAACAAGTGTTTTTTATCCTTAAAACGAGTAGAATATTGTTATATTAAAAAGATAATATTTTTTATGTTTTTAAGCTCATATATTGTCATTGTATCTTTTAATACAGTTTATTGTATCTGTTGTATTTTTCTAAATACTATTGTGTTTTACTAAAATAATGAATTTTAAAAAACTATAATGATGGAATAACATTGTTATGTATCTATAAAACATAATTATAAATTAACAACTAATTAATCTAATACTTAAAAAATGACAAAACAACACAATTTCTTATTGTGTTTTTAATTCATCACTGTGTTATATTCAACACTATAAGTTTTAAAAAATACAATGGTGAAATAACATCATTATGTAGTTGTAATTGTAAGACACAATGATAAATAACAACAAGTTTATATAACTTATAAAAAACAATGATAAAATTATCATATTGTGTTATTTTTAACACTATTAGTTTTGATAAATATATTGGTGAAAGTATATTATTGTGCACTTCTAATTGTAAAACACAATAAAAGATAACAAGTTTATATAATATATAGAACAATGACAAAAATAACATAAAATAATCTAAAACATAAAATACAATGATGAATACATATAACAAATGATGTAAAATATATGGCAAAATAAACTTATATTTGACACAATGAACGTATATGACACAAGGGGAGGGATCCTAAGAAAACTACATTGTTATGTGAAAAACATAGAAAACCAATGAAACCAAACACATAATTTATAGATTTTTTATCACTACACTCTATATACGTGTGTGCGTATATAGAGATAATGATATGTGCTAAATGAAAATCGTAACATATTTTTATATATATGTCACACATAGGTTACGTATACGTAACCAATTTTCATTCAAAAAAGTGTTACGTATATGTAAGACTCTTTATTCTTGTATTTATGCTCAACATATATGTAACAAATAACCTTTTAACAATTAAAATAACAAAAAAATTATGAATTATGTTATTGATTTCCATGGTTTATTTTGGTTTTTGCATAACTATTGGTTTTCTTAGGAATTTTCTCCTATGACACAATAAGCTGATATATTTGACACAATAACCAAAATGTCCACCTCTTTAGAACAATAGAAGGACACGTGTTAATCTTACAATACTTTTTCGGCTTTTTAGATTAAATAGTTTTTTTACTGTTACTCTACTCAATTGATTATATGTAACATAGTACATAGAATTAACTTTTTGTATGGTAGTTGTATATAATTATAGTTACTACGTTATTATTTATTACATAATGTGAGTTGCATACATATTCTTAGAAGTAATTGCATGTAGACGCCAAATTAAGATTGATGTATAAAGCTGAGATTCAAATTTTTTTTATTTAAGTACACTTTAATTTAGCATTAAGCTCGGCTTGAAATGTGTTTTAAGGAACCAATCTCCATTAGCTTATAAACGGCTCGATCTACTCATATAACCCTAGCACACTGTACCTGTACGAATCTTAGATTCGAACTCTCTATCAAATGAACTTTACTGTAAGCTTAAGCTCAAATCAAACTCGTTTAAGCCATGTTTCAATTAAGCTCTTTACGTATCAATCTTGAGTCGACCAAAAACTTGAAATTTACACTCCTGCATTTATGTGTAATTTGACAAGAAGGATAAACGAAATTCATTAATATTAATTAATAATGTATATAAGTTGAAGTTATTGTTTGCTTTTATATTAGTTGGTTTTTAATTAAAAGATTTACCTCCCCAATTCCTATATAACGGCAATTCTTATTCCGGCGGTCTCTACAGTTAGCTGCTCGCAATAATAGACAAACGACATACCTCTCAACTACTCTACTATAGCTATAAATCCCAAATTTTCATTTTAACCCCTCCAAAGTTGACTGGTTGTCACAAATATTCTCTTATAAACTGTAGTAGGATGTAGTAAAGAGAGGTGACAATTGACTCTGTCATGTCTAACATGATAGCATTTTCTATCCCCCACCTTTTGACCCGTGTGTTACATTAATTCCTATATTAGTTGTGTAACACACATATACGCGTGGGTACTATTTTTAATGCGTAACGTACTCCATACTGTAGCACATTTAATATGAATCAGACAATACCATCGGTGACTTTGTGGAATGACAATGCACGTCCCCTACACACAGGTCCCTTCAAGATGTTGATATCTTATCTAGACCACACATGTTCTCTTTAGGGGTATGAAAACAAGACACGTATGTAGGACGAAATTCATGGATTTGAGTTTATTCTGAATTGTATCGGAATATGTGAACACGTTTACCTATGTGAGTTGTCTTCATAACTAGGAGTGTTGAATATTCGAATTGGATTAAAAAAATTTTTGTATTCAATTCGATTTAAGTCGAGTAGAATATCATTGATTCGAAATTCGATTCGAAGTCTGATTATTGACTTTGAATTCGATTAGATTTGAAATTCAAATTAGAAATACACAAACTTACATTATATATTTTATATATTAATATAGAAATATGTATATGAGAAATAAATTATTATGTTTAAAAAATATAATTTAAATTTTCAATCCTAATTAGTAACTTTTGACTTATTTGAAACTTGAAATATTTTATATGTTATGCTTTTTTTTATTTTAATCATTTGAAGTGAATAAATTTTAAAAATATTATTCGATTATTATTTAGGAATCAAATAAATTTGATTTTTTATACCAATCGAATTCGAATAGTAAAACATTTAGAATTTTTGATTTTCGATTCCAAATTGGAAATATATATATAAATATATATATATATATATATATATATATATAGAGATATAGATATGTAGATATATAGAAATAGAAATAATATATATATAGACAGATATGATATATATATATATATATATATATAGAGATATATAAATAAAATATAGAGATAGATATAGATAGATACATATATAGATAGAGAGGGAGATAGATAGACATATAGAGATAGAGATATAAAAATATATATATATAGATAGATATATATATAGATATATATAGATATATATATATATATATATATATATATATATATATATATATATATATATATATGTGTGTGTGTGTGTGTGTGTGTGTGTGCGCGCGTGCGCGCACGTGCGCGTATGTATGTATGTATGTATGTATCTTTGTGTGTGCGCTTGCACAATATACTTATTTAATTGATAGTTTATAATAATTTAATTTATATGTATATACTTATATAGGGGTCAGTTACTATACAAAGTCTAATTTTTATGCGAAGCGTACAAACTCACCAGAGCGTGACACGTGTTTTTTTGGCGGAGGGATAGTTTCGTTCGCGTTACAATTGCGCATAAAAGGTATATAATTACGCAAGTTATGTTAATAATTAAAAAAGTTATATATATTATTACGAAAATAAAAATTACTCACGTTATAAAAAATAATCACGCAAATTATATTTATAATTATGCAAGTTATCTTCATAATTACACGCACAACACATAGACGTTTTTTTAAAAAAGTATAGCAATACTATACTCAAATTAAAGAGAACAAAATGTTTGATCTTATGGTGTAATTCTTTTTTAAAAAAATAACTTCGTATAAAAAGTTATATACGTTTAAAAAAACTGAGAGAATTTTTATAAAGTCAACAATTGTAATCTATTTCTAATTTTATCCCTCCAGCTATCATTCCATGCATGATTATTTAATTTTTAATCTGAACCGTCTATCTCCTAAATCAATGGTTGGAATTATTTTCGCATATTTCGCACGATTTTTCAACTTTATACCGTAAACTTTCTCTACTTGTTTATTTATTTAATTTTGATTTCTTCTTTATTTGTTTAATTTGTAGTTGTCTTCACGCACTACTTTTAACTATAGATTTATAAGTTGTACCAGTGAACTCACGAAGCTCAAAAGTTTAAATATTTTAGTTTGTTAACTCATGTTTTTGAATTTATAATTTGAAGTTTCTTAATTGAACGTTTTAAATGTTAGACTATTATTATTTGGTGTTGAAGATTTTATCAATTGAAAAGTTTAAGTTTATATTTTGAATTAAAGCTTAGTAGGTTTGAAATTAAAAAAAAAATATGATAACTTTTTTGGATGAACTCGAATTTGTTTCGACTTTGATTTGGGTTCGATTCGAATTCGACATTCAAATTCGAAACAAATTCGTACTTGGCCTCGAATTCGAAGTTGAATACGAATTGAAGCTTCGAATCCAATACAAATTCAAATTTAGATTCAAAAATCAAAATTCAAATAACTCGATTCGAATAATTTGATAATTTAAATTCGATTCGTTAAACACTCCTGTTTTATCTTCTTGAATGATAATTTATATGCCTTACTCGTAATATTTTATGTAAGTAGGCGGTCAATGAATGCTGGCAGAGCACGGAACAACATTAAATGCAAGATGCTTGAAAGAAACCATCATTCTATCGTCATTTAACATACAACAAGGAGATACATATTCATCATTAAACCATCATCATCTTGTGATGATTACACTATAAAGAAAATCCCAGCCCCAATACTTATTCCGTCTCTTTCCAGGAGAGACTTCTACGATCGGAGGAAAAACACAGATTTATAAAAGCTATTTATATAAGTGGTGTCATGAGGGAGTTATTTCGGGTTCTTTAGTTTTTCTGAATTTTCACATCAAGTTCTTTTAGTTTCTTAATTTCTCTTCGTTTTATAGGTTGTCGTCTCATTTTATTTGTTTCTTCTCTCGTTTTCCCTGTGTTGTGTGTGTGGTACGGTACATTTGGCAAAGTATAAACTGATCCGGTGAATTCCTGTGAATCGGTGATTATTCCGTGGTTCAAGGGTGTCTTTTTTTCACAACAACCGAGGGTTAATGTTCTATCCGAGAACGGGATTTCACCATCCCTTCCCCAGTTCCACTTCGTGTCCCCTAACAGAGTACTACCAAAATATAAGGAAAAATTCTTAAAATGTTCTTTTTACTGGTCAATTTCATCAGTTTGTTCCGTTACTTTTTATTTCTTAAAATATCCCTTCTAATATAGGCGCCTCTATTCTAGTCAAACAAGAACTAACCCGCCCTTCTTTAAACCCGTCAGAATAAGGCACACGTACCACAATACAAAACTGTAATCTAAACATGGGTGTCCGCCTATAAAAAAAGGCGTCCGCCTATGAACAAGTTTGTCCGCCCATGAAACAAGTTCGTCGGCCCAGAACAAAAGCCTTACACCTCGATTCGTTTTGTGATGTTTTATTTTTCACTTTAATACGTGCTTAGGTAAATTTTATTTTAACCGAATTGAGTCCAATTTATAACAAACATTTTTATATGCTTAGTGTCACTTCCAAATTTCTTCCATATTTCATATAATCTTTTTAGGTAATCATCTTTATAACCATATACATGTTATATGTCTTTTGTATGATAAGGAAATGTTGGATTATTATAACTGTGTATGTATAACTAGATTTGGGTGTCATAGGCTTTGCTTCTAAAAGTATCATTTAGAAAGAGCTAATATGTCCTAATCATGGGCAAGTGTAAGGGTATTACCCACTAATCATATTTTATCATATCATACCATACCACACCATATCACACCATATATACCATTTGAAGGGGGCACTTATACCACTTCATGTCACAAATCATTTTTTTAACTCCATTTGCAGATGATGGCCAAAGAATGTCCGACGAACTCGACAACGGAGGCGGGTGGCGGAGGCGGCGGGGCTGGAGGTGGGGGAGCCTAACAGCTCTTTGCAACGGTCAAAAATTAGTAAAGAAGCAACGGCAACGGTGTTGCCATATGGCGTGGGGGGCCGCTATACCCTCACGACGGGTGCGACCCTCCCACCCTAACATTTTTCTAAACTACAATTTCATTAAAAGTAGTCGTTAGCAAGATGCTAGGGCATGACCAAAACAATACAAGGAAGATAGATGAAAGAGATAACAAAAAGAAATTCATACCCTAGCATGCCAATCAATTAATGTAAATTTAGCCTTACACTTCAACTACATGAAAGTTGGCACTATGATCTCCTCTAGCACCTTTGACTCCATTGAGTGTATTTCATTGAAAATTATATCATTTCATTGAAAAAACACTTGTATCATCCCCTTGCCATATCAATTTATCATTACCATCCTTTGGTTTAACCTAGTTGAGAATAAGTATTATTGCTGTTATTACAACTCCTCATCACTTGACGATGGCCAAGACCATTGCCATATCCAATTAGTAGAGTTACCCGACTTAACCATGCATGTGCGACCACCATACACGCTTTGCTTCGGTCCATAGAAGATAAGGTTGGGGAAAGGTCTTATGAAAAACCATTCCCCGACCACTTGTCAAGCGAAAAAAAGGTGGATGCGACATTTTTTATTCGACGCAATCCAAAGGAGTGTTTTCTTTGTAGAAATTAGCCTCAATAGAGGCGATAGACTTCCATACACTTGGGATACTCTTCTTGAGGGAAATACTTAGAAATGCACGGGAATGATTATGAATAGCCAAGATTACGAAGGCCCATAAGGTTATTGGTTTGATTCTAAGTTTACAAGTCATAAATGATTCATCAATATATATTAATATATATTTGATTTCCCAAGGAATTCAACATTTTAGATAAATGTTATCTTAACAAGCAAAAGTATAGCTCCAAATAGTTAGACTCGTACTAAAAAATATTTAAAACTTTATCATGGTTTGACTTAGATTATACCAGCTTTCACTGATCTGAGCCGTCTTTACATTGCTCACAAGATTTTGTTTCACTCAAGAGGTTCTAACATCTTGAAACTTGAGCGAGTCGTCAAGTCTTAAACTCATAATCATCTTTTAGATATATTGTTCTTTTGCTTACACAATTTCATTAAAAGGTACATTAATAGTTTATATTTACGCAATTGTTCAAAATTATGTCAAAGGTATCCTTTCCTTGGCATTTCATCCAATAAAAATCAACTTTTAGACTTTCTTTGATAAGGGACAATTTAGTCTTATGTCAATAGTTAACACAACTTTACTTACCGTAATACATGATCTTTGCATGAAATACTCATATCAAACATATATCATAATATTTAGAAACACAATATCCAAAACATGTAATAGAAAAACTGGACAATTGTTTTAAATCAATAATCACTATCCAATTATAATAGAAGAGTCTTGAATCTTTAAATATCATTATGGGGTGATCTTCAAACTCTCAGGTTTCGGCTTTCTCTCTCACTCTATCTACATCCCCATAAAAAATAATTTGAAAAATTCAATACTTTTAAAAGGGTAACTAAGAAAAAACTTCTATTATGAGAGTATCTAACATGGAAGGTTCTCCAACTGGCCTCCTATCTTCCTCTATGATTGATTTTCTTGTAAATCTATTTGTTGAAGATCATTATGTCAACATTCTTTCCCTTTGCTTTCCTTCCCATCACCGGACTCGATATTTTTCTTTAGATCATTAATGCCAAAATTGACATCCTGGTTCTTCTTGTATGCGGAATTTAAGAATGTGTATAAAGTTGTTATACCCTAAGATCATTTTTAGGTTTGTTTACCACGACTTGAAATTCTTTCCATTTAGTTTTGGTTTACTCGTGATAGACCAAAATGACTTATCCGGTTTGAATTTTAGACATCTACAAGCAAACATTTCACAGAATTAGCATCTTCGATTAACTAATTCTTATTCTCCAAGTGGCCCAACACCCCCACTGGACTAGACACATACATGAGCCTCGTGCACTAAGTTCACACATGTTTAACATTATAACTTTCGTAATTGTCTTTCTCTCTCTCTCTCCCCCTATATATATACATATATTGGTTTTTATTTAAATATTCATATACATGTCTTACTTCTACATATATCTTTTGCATGTGAGTGATTAATCATGTGTATTCTTCGTATCTTTATTCGTGAGATGGATATTACTTTTTAAATAAAAGGATACTTTTTTAATAAACGGATATATATATATATATATAGACCCGTTTTGTATATATGTTGTATATATCTTTTTCAGAGCTTTTGTCTGAGTGAGGTCTTCAATCATAAAGCAATCGATTACAAAATGATTTAAAGCAAAGGTGTAAAGGGGTGGTGGTACTCACATCTATCTCTTGGGTTCTGCCAAAAGTGGTCCTGCTTACATTTTCTGCCTGCACATTTAATACTGTGGTCTCTATGAATGGGCCAAATGAGAGGTTAGACCCCTCAACTCTCTCACTTGTCAACTTCATATTTGCAAGCATATTCCATCAAACGTGTCAAAAGCTTTCGTCCTGCCCTCTCCCACTGCTGTTGTAATTTCTTATTCATGCATTTAATATATATATGCAGAGGAAAAAACTTTAAAACTTTTTTACTTTGAACAATTCAACCAAAAAACCTTACTTTATTTATATATTTATTACGTGTTGTGTTTGTGTTTTTGTCATCTTATTTATTACTTATTAGTATGTACAATCACTTTTAGTGCGCATCACTCTTAGTGAATATATATGTCATCTTTTATATTTTATTGATCATATAATGTAATATAACTGCTTGGTTTCAAATTTTATCTATGAACATCATCTCTAGTTTCACTAATTCACTCTTTAATGGTTAAATTAAATTTGCACACCTGTTTGTCACTTTCTCACTTTCAAATCAAGTTTACTCCCTTGTATCTACTCTGCTAGAGGTAGCATTTATGAACCTCTAGATTTCTATAGAAACATTGATAAATTCATGAGCAACAAAACTTTTGGTGAGGAAGTTATTTATCATGCACCTTTTAAGTACGATGACTCATTGACTCCATTCTAGTGTACTATTATTTGTGTTTTCCTCCCTACATTCAATAAGGTTTTCCTTATTGTTTCTTTTTGGAAAATTTGGGGCAATAATATTTTTTTTCAACTTATGACACAAATGTGTATATATTATAATCAATTATGTATGAATTTGTATTGTCTCAAAGCATCAAGAATCAAAGGTGCGTCGAAGGTTTTGTGAAGTTTAAGTAATTCATGCTTATTTAAAAGATTTTTTTAAAAAAATGGTACTATTTCGAAAAGAGAGTTGACAATGGGGGTTTTTCTGGTTTGATTTTGACAATAGTGGTACCCGCCCTTGGCATTGGAGGGTTCTTAGACCTCGTTTCATGTGTACTGACAAGATTAAAAGATTTCGTTTCATATGCACATCTTTTGTCTATTTTCAAGAACTCGCCCATGACAGTGACAAGTTCTTAAAAACCAAGTATTTATTCGTACATGTTTTTATTTTTTATACTTTGATTCCGGTATAAAGTCATAATTTACATTTGCCTTGGTAATTATTATTGTTTTTCTTATATAGTTTATAAAACTATGTTTTGTTTCCTTCCTAGTCATAATTTACATTTGCCTTGGTAATTATTATTAATTTTCTTATATAGTTTATAAAACTATGTTTTGTTTCCTTCCTATTCAACCAAGATATATTTTCAATACATGTATAAACTCGTGGAATTTATGAAAACATTACTGTATAATATGTTTCGGGTTTACATATGTACATTGTAACTTTAAGAAAACAATTTTTTACGTTTTTATATTTATGCATGTGTCATTATAATTTCGAGTTCGTTTATGATTGGATATAAATTTTGTTTAGAACAAACCGGACGCTTATATGCTTATATTTATTTACCTTTCGAGTTGTGCTATGTTTCAAAATTTTAGTTTGGGTACGAGTTGAGTTAAATCTAATATGTTTTCATTCCACAATATAAATTCAAGTTACTTTACTTTTGATAGAATATATATTGGTTGAGTAGAAAGGAAACAAAACATAGTTTTATAAACTATATAAGAAAAATAATAAATTTACCAAGGCAAATGTAAATTATGACTTTAGACTGGAACCAAAGTATAAAAGATTAAAACATATACGAATAAATACTTGGTTTTTGAGAACTCGCCCCTATCATGGGCGTGTTCTTGGAAAAAAGACAAAAGATGTGCACATGAAACGACATCTTTTAATCTTGTCAGTGCACATGAAACGAGGTCCGAGAACCCGCCCTTGCCAAGGGCGGATACCCTTATTGTCAAAATGAAACAAGAAAAACCCCACTTGTCAACTCTCTTTTCGAAATAATGACATTTTTAAAAAATCTATTTAAAATGAAAATTGACATTTGTATAGCCAAATAGTTCATTCATAGTTATGTGATATGATAGGTAAAACATGTCACATCATATGTTAATGGTTCGTCTTTGGTTATAACTAGTTATTTATACTGTCGCGTTGCAATGACAAACAGTCATTCCCGTAAACTCTAAGACACCAGAAAATCTGATTATAAACTCAAATCACAATAATGTTTACACACTTACAAAACCCAAAACAACAAGAAAAACACCAAAACAAAAAAGCACAAAAATCTGGGTTGGGTACAACCTCAAACCCGAGCCATCGATAGGGACATGATCCTGAGTATCAAAACACAAATGAAAAGGCACGTCGCAACAACGTTCACTGCGCCATACAACCCTAACGCGTACCCAGTCGTAAAATCGAACGTCACTCAGTCGTAAAACCCCAAAAGTGTATTTCATTATAAAAACCGTACTTCAAACAAAAATTGAAAGAAAGAAAAATTCTTAAGCCAAACGAAAACACTTGAAACTTTGGGATTAAATTGAAAAAACCAAAAATTTACTAACCCAAACATAGCCACTTGCAGCTTTGGGGTTAATTTGAAAAAAACCAAAAGTTTACTATTCATGAATGTTATATATATATATATATATATATATATATATATTATATATATATATATATATATATATATATATATATATATATATATACACATATATATATATGTGTGTGTGTGTGTATATATATATATGTATGTATGTATATATATATATATATATATACATATATATATATATATATATATATATATATATATATATATACATATATATATATATATATATATATATATATATATATATATATATATATATATGTATATATATATATATATACGTATATATATAGGTATATATATATAAACCAGTTTTCAGATCCACGTTTTTAACGCATAAAACACCACTTTAACGTTTAAATTAGAGTACGATTAACATAATAAAGGTATAAGAACAATAATACATACCTGAACTAGTGAATGTAGAGAAATCGACGAAGAATACGTGTAGTATCGATCTATACGAGAGAGTTTTTTGGTTTGAAAAAGTTTGGTAGGGTCAAAAGTGAAGAGATGTCCCTTTAATGGGTGCGTGAAGCTATACGCCGCGTATGGGTCTATACGCGGCGTATAGCTTTCTTTTTTATTTTTTTTAATTTTTTTTTAATTTTTTTTAATTTTTAAAGTATGTGTAGGTTGAACAATAATATCAACGTCAGAATTCAAATATAATACAATACGTAATAAAATATAATACAAACGTATTAAATTAAAATAAATTTATATAAGCTGGGGGATCTCGGTCATACGCGGCGTATAGGCTTTTCAGAAGACAATTGGCGAAGTCAAATCAGTCATTCAGTGGGTCTATACGCCGCGTATAGACCCATACGCGTCGTATAGGTGTCGGTGGTGATGCGTATTACACCCATACGACCCAGGCCTATACGCAGCGTATGGGTCCATACGCGGCGTATAGGCCCGTTGAATGACTGATTTGACTTCGCCAGTTTTGTCTTCTGAAAAGCCTATACGCCGCGTATGGGCCTATACGCTGCGTATAGTCCCGCTGAATGACTGATTTGACTTCGCCAGTTTTGTCTTCTGAAAAGCCTATACGCCGCGTATGGGCCTATACGCGGCGTATAGGCTCACTGATGTGACGTCGAATGTTTGGCATTTATGAGGTAGACCTATACGCCGCGTATGGACCCATACGCGGCGTATAGGGGGTGTCGATTTATAATCAGGGGTGTCTCTTTATTAGGACCCTTCTGAAATTGTTATCAGATTCTATAAATTACATTAGAACTAGATTATTATGTATGTTACAAATAAATGAAAAGTGGTAATTAATTGCATTTACCAAACAGTGTGTGTGATTTTAATACTTTTCTTTTAAACAAGTATATAAAATTAAAATAGGTTTTTTGGTTCGAAATATTACCCTAAAGAACTTTTCTACTTTGATCAAAATTTTTACACTATCCAAAAAGAAGAAAGAATTTTGTAAAAATGTCCCAAAAACAAAATTCGTTCAATTCTTCTCAAAAAACATTATATATATTAATAAATAAATAAAATCGTTTTTTAGATAAAACAAGTTTGTTCAAATGGTCCTTTGCATTTTAGCAGTTTACTAACGGGTTCTAGTTAGGAGTTTTAATTCATGAAGAAACATGAATATGATCTTGATTATGAATGTTGGGGGTTAACATACAATGTGAAAATGCGATTTAAGATGACAAGAATAAATCATGGGAATAAGTTCTAGGATGTACAACATCAAGATACTAGTTGTAGTTTGCGTGATGGTTTTTAAGACCACTTCTATTGTTTATCCATGTGGTTGTTGGTCTAGTTTCATTAATTATTGCACTGTTGAGAGAAGCATGACATTTATTTATGGCCTCCATACAACATTGATTGGAATTGAGATAGCATAAGTAAGGTTATGTATTCGGTGTAACTTACCTTTCCATGCCCAAACATATCAAAGGGTATTATCTATGTTATCATGTTCACTGTACATGAATAGTAGATATCTTGTGGCAATGAATAGTAATAAGTGGATAGGTAACATCAGGAGCATACAAGCTAAATAACTCGTAATGGATCCCAATACGACTATCCATTTCATGTTGCACTAATCAATTGATAAGAACCTCCGACTGAATAATCATCTAATGATCAAGTGACGATTGTTTTGATAGGGTTCCACAATAAGAAATTCATCTGATAAGCAAAATCTAAAGAATTTCACTAAAATTAAGATTTCTTTGATCAGGTTCAATTCCATTGATCAATTAAAAATCTTCTATTAAAGAATATTCTGATGAGTGATTAGTGGATAACACTATATTGAAGATTCCTCTAAAGCCATCAAGACTAGAATTCACTCAGAGAGGTCAAATCTTTTACAATTACTTTTGTCCTTTAGTAGTGGGCCATCAACAGTGATGTCAACACTCAACACAATCTAACGGAATAACGAAGTTTGTTATAATCAATTTTCTTCTAATATGTAGGTAATGATTTCCAGATTTAATGAGTATAAGTGTGTGAAACTATTCATCGTGCAGTTCTTGAATTTATTTACGCAAACCATGATGACCAATGAAACATATGATGATCTTCTTTATGTCTTGATCTTATTGTTTTAATTACCTTTTTTTCATGTGTTATTCCGCTGCATACATACTATGTTTATATCAAAGCAAATGATATGAGCTATGTTGTAAAACCGATTCAAAGAAAGAATGAAATTGACTATGAATCCACTATTGAAATGATTCAAAATGTTATTGAACCATTTCAATAGTGGATTCATAGTCAATTTCATTCTTTCTTTGAATCGGTTTTACAACAATTGTTATCAGAGCCAAGTTCGGCTCAATTAAAGAAAGAATAAGGTCACGGCTGTGATCAGAAGGGAAATTGGAGAATCAAAGATGGTGTCCATGAAGTTCGATCTTGAAAAGTTCGATGGGAAGAATGATTTCGGGTTATGGCGTGTCAAGATGCGAGCGCTGCTTGTACACCAGGGATTGGTGGGAGCGCTTGCAGGGCAGGCAAAGTTGCCGGCGGATTTGACAGAGAAAGAGAAGCGTGAGATCATGGAGAAGGCGCACAGTGCAATAATTTTGTCCTTGGGTGATCGGGTACTTCGAGAAGTGTCGAAGGAAGACTCGGCTGCCGGAATCTAGACGAAACTTGAAAGCTTGTACATGAAGAAGTCGTTGGCAAATCGACTGTACCTAAAGAAACGTTTGTATACGTTTCACATGGCGGCAAACAAGACTTTGGAGGATCACACAGATGAGTTTAACAAACTTATCTTGGATCTTGAAAACATTGACACGAAATTAGGAGATGAAGACCAAGCTATCATCTTCTTGACTTCGTTGCCAAAGTCATATGAACACTTTGTTGACACATTGATGTATGGTCGAGAGACATTATCAATGGAAGAGGTTCTTGCAGCCATGAATTCTAAAGAATTAAAGAAAAGGAGTGATGTACAAGAAGATTCAAGTGATGGGCTGGTTGTACACGGGAGATCAGAACAATTGTCATCTAAAGGCAAGAGCCAAGTTAGATCAAGATCAAGAACCAAACGAAGGTGCTATGTGTTCAATTCGGAAAAACATCTCAAGAAAGATTGCCCGGAGAGGAGAAAGAAGGGAGCTGAGTCAAGTTCAGGAAAAAGGCAAAAAAGCCATGCATTAGAAGGATCGTTGGATGGCTATGACAGCTCTGATGTTCTGAATGTGTCTTGTGATGAAGACATGAGTGAATGGATAATTGATTCAGGGTGGTGTTCCTTTCATATAACTCCTGTCAAAGAGTTCTTTAAAGAGTTGAAGATGGAAGATCTTGGTGAAGTAAAGCTTGGGGATGATAGGCCTTGTAGAATTCTAGGGTCAGGTACTATCACTTTTAAGTTACATAATGGCACTGAGGTTGATATTAGTGATATCAGGTATATTCCTAGTTTGAAAAGGAGTTTGTTATCACTAGAGACTTTTGAGAAGTCAGGCTATTATGTTGGGTTAAAGGATGGTAAGGCTAGAATTGTTAAAGGTTCCTTAGTATTGTTAACTTGTACTAGGAGAAGTAATAATACATACAGGTTAGAAGGGATCTGCAGTGTATGGAAGTGCATGTGTAGCACTTACTAAGAATGATAGCTCTTTGGTGTGACATAAGAGATTTGGTCATTTTAGTGAACAGGGTCTCATTGACTTACGGAAACAAGGCATCATTAGTGAGTTTAAGGTGAATGATGTCGGGTTCTGTGAGACATGTGTTTTGGGTAAAAGTAAGAGGGTTCAGTTCAAGACTGGTAAACACATCTCTACTAATGTGTTAGACTATGTTCATTCTGACTTGTGGGGGCCTGCTAGAACTAGTACTATAGGTGGAGCTAGTTATATCTTGTCTATCATAGATGATTACTCACTGAGAGTTTGGGTGTATGTTTTTAAGCATAAGAATTAAGCTTTTAAGAAGTTTGTAGAGTGGAAAACTCTAGTAGAAACTCAAAGTGAGAGGAAGGTCAAGAAGTTGAGAACTAATAATGGACTGGAATTATGTAATAGTGAGTTCAATGAGTTTTGTAGAACTCATGGGATAGCCAAACATCTTACTGTACTCGGTACTCCCCAACAAAATGGGTTGGCTGAGAGGATGAACAGAACCTTGTTGGAAAGGCTAAGATGCATGCGGATTAATGCTGGGCTTCCAAAAGGTTTTTGGGGCAAATTGGTTACATCTGCAGCTTATCTGATTAACAGATCTCCATCTAGAGCTTTGGGTATAAAGACTCCTATAGAGATGTGGACAGGTGTTAAACCTGACCGTAGCCATTAGAGGGTGATTGGGTCAGTGGTCTACTTTCATGTTAGTCAGGATAAACTTGATGCAAGGGCTCAAAAGGGTGTTCTTTTGGGGTACCCTGAGGGTGTCAAGGGGTATCGAATATGGAGGTTGGAAGGAGAAGGACCTCGGGTAATAGTAAGCAGGGATGTAGAGTTCCAAGAAGGCATGTTGTATAAGGATGTGGTAGGTGTTAACATCCAATCTCAGTCTCTAGAGAAAGTTGAGATTGAGGTGGAGTATGAGGATGATTCAGACAAGACTGTTGGGTCAAGCAGTGGGATTGAATGTGAAGTGAATCCTGAGCCCCATACTACTCATAGTATTGCTAAAGATAGACCTAGAAGAAAGGTTGTAGCTCCTATCAGATACAGGCAGGGTCATGATGTGTCAGCTGTTGCCTTCACAGCTGCTGAGGAGGAGAGTATCTATGAACCTTTGAGTTTTGATGAGGCTATGTCATCAAATGAAAGTGACAAGTGGCATGATGCTATGGTTGAAGAGATGAATTCCCTGGAGAAAAATGAAACATGGGAATTGGTTGATAAGCCAGTAGAACAAAAGCTGGTAGCTTGTAAGTGGTTGTATAAAGTCAAGGATGGTGTTTCTGGTATAAAGGGTCCTAGATTCAAAGCTCGGTTGGTAGCTAAAGGATTTACTCAGAGGGAAGGTATTGACTATAATGAGATCTTTTCACCAGTAGTGAAGCATACTTCTATTCGTATAATTTTGTCTATTACAGCTGCTCTTGATCTGGAGTTGGAACAACTAGATGTTAAGACAACTTTTTTACATGGGTTCTTGGATGAAAAGATCTATATGAAGCAACCTATGGGTTTTGAGGTTAAAGGCAAGGAGGATAAAGTGTGTTTGTTGAAGAGGTCGCTGTATGGTCTGAAGCAGTCACCAAGACAGTGGTACAAGCGGTTTGATGAGTTTGTAGTGACTCATGGTTTTACTAGGAGTGACTATGATAGTTGTGTTTATCATAGGAGATGTTCTAGTGGGGATTATCTGTATTTGCTGTTGTATGTAGATGATATGTTGGTTGCATGTAAGGTACAAGATGAGATTGAAGCTACAAAGAAGTTACTCATGATGGAGTTTGAAATGAAGGAACTTGGTAATGCTTGGAAGATTTTGGGAATGGAGATTACTAGAGATAGGAGTTCTAGGCAGCTGAAGTTATCACAGAAATCTTATGCAAATAAAGTTTTGAAGCTTTATGGTATGCATGAGTGTAAGAGTGTTAAAAATTTTATTGGGGCTCATTTCAAGTTGTCCATGGAAGACAGTCTTTGTACTGAATATGAGTTGTCATATATGGAGAAGGTGTCATATGCAAATGTAGTGGGAAGTCTTATGTATCTAATGGTGTGTACCAGGCCTGATTTGGCTTATGCTGTGAGCCTGGTTAGCAGGTTTATTTCATCACCTGGGAGAGTTCATTGGGATGTTGTTAAATGGATTCTTAGATATCTTAAGCATACTAAAGATTGGGGATTGATCTTTGGTCTGAAGGAAGGTGAAGGTCAAGATAGAGTTGACGGGTATGTTGATTCTGACTTTGCAAAGGATCTTGACAAAGGAAGATCTATCACAGGGTATGTGTTCAGAGTGATGGGTAATGTGGTGAGCTGGAAGGCACAATTGCAACATGTGGTTGCATTGTCAACTACCGAAGCAGAGTATATGGCACTGACTGAAGCTATAAAAGAGTCGTTGTGGTTACAATGACTAGTTGCTAAGTTAGGTATGAGATTGTCTGATACAGTGGTGTTTTGTGACAATCAAGGTGTTGTACAACTTGCTAAGAACAGTGTCTTTCATGAAAGGACAAAGCATATTCATGTTAGATTGCATTTTATTCGAGAAGTGATTAGCAATAAAGAAGTTCTGGTAAAGCAAGTTGGAACAGATGAGAATCTTGCAGATATTCTTACAAAGGTGGTGCCAGGTTCTAAATTTGAGTTTTGTGTTACAAAGCTTGGTATTGGTTGATGCTATTATTGATGATCTATGATGCATACTCTAAAGGTGGAGATTGTGAGAAGTTAGAGTTGATCATAGAAACAAAAGAATACTTCGAAAGAAATCTTGTTGGCTTCGGAAGAAGCAGGTTTATTCTTCGGAAGAAGAGTGTTTGCTTCGGAAGTATTTTCATAACTTCGGAAGTTAAGTTTACCTTCGGAAGATATGTTTCCCAAACATAAAGGGGGTAAATTGTAAATAGGTTGCTATGTTTGTTAGGCCTGATTCGTGTATATAAGGATTGGTTGTTGTTTTAGAATAAAATCTTTTCATTCGTTTTCAGATAGTTTTCTTAGTTCTCAATTGTTCTCAATATTCAATAACATTTTGAATCATTTCAATAGTAGATTCATAGTCAATTTCATTCTATCTTTGAATCGGTTTTACAACAAGCTAGTATTCAATCTCAATAATTGGTGCCAAAGCTATGAGAATAAGAAGACACGACAACAAGAAGACTATGTCAAAAGAAAATATATGTAAGAAGAGATAACTAAGAAATAGGCATCTGAGAAACTATTAAGAATACAATAACTTTTATTTACCTTGATCCAAAACCCCTTCCTCTTAACCATTTAGCCATCCAAAATTAAAAAGAACATTTGCTAATGTTCCTTTGCTCCTAGTAAACTAGCAAAAGCTTGATCCACTGGAGAATCCTTTATCTTAGGATTTCTCATACAGTTTTGATCTTTTCACATCATGTAACATTTGACCCGTTCGAAAAAAATACCCATTTGAGTCAATAAAAAAATTTAAATTCATTATTCAAATCATTATATTAGAGTTTCGAATACAATAAGTATGTCACTTGTTTAATTTATAATAGTTATATAAATGATAAGATTTCATTAATTATAGGACATTTTAATTATTTACATAAAATAAATAATTCAATTTGAAAGTTTTACAAAATCTATAAAGTTTATAAAGTCTTTATAAAAATAAATTTATTTTTATTACTAGGGTGTTCAAAGTTTACAATTAAATTTGCAAAACTTAAAACTTGCTTTAATGTGTTTTTACATAAAGTTAATCACTCCAAACATTAGGGACTGAATTGTAAACCCAAATCCCCCTCCCTTCTATTGGATCGATTGAATCCGAACAAAACCGTTCCATAACTTTCATATGTATGATTCGAGCCCATAACCACTAATAATTTGATTTAATCAACGGTTTCATCATCTTCAAACTCAAAACCGTACCCCATTTAAAGGTATAGACTGATTCAACTCAATCATCAAGAAATTATTCAAATCAACCTAATAGAAACGCTTATACGATCCATAGGAATTCGAATATATGCGTAATTACATTCAAAATCATACGGTTACTCTCGAATCAAGACTTGAAACCCCCGAATTAATCTTAAAGTCGTTTGACTTGAATCAGACCAAATTAAACCTATATAATAAGGGGAAACTTCCTTTTCGGTTGCTAGAAACTATCTGAACCTCCAATTTGATTCACAACACACACACACACACCTCGCATTTGATTCCCACCTTCATCACGAGCCTGCAACTCAATCGAAGTCCATCTTCTGAACATTATCAATTAAAATTGATTGAGGGCAATGGTTCATTAACATCCTAAGAAGCTGAGAAAACAACCAATTTGGTCATTATCATCAGAATCTTTTTGAATCACTCTCATTTTTAATTGCAACTATTCTTTCTTTATCTCGTTCAATCAAGCTTCAATCCAGGTAACTATACACACACATACTCGGTTTCACACGGGGAATCAAAGCTCCATGTTTGATTTGGTTAACAACATCGATCGAATGCCCAATTTGATTGAAATCAATTTAGGCTTCTTATTAATTTGGGAATAATTTAGTTATTGTTTTAAAACCATTTCTCGGTGGCCATAAACCAGTATTGGGGCCTTGGCCCACTGGTTAAACCATATCACATACGTGTAGGGACCCGGGTTAGACCCCGGGCACCTGCAAATTATTTATAAAATTCACTTTTTTAACTATTTTAAATTCCAAAAAAAATTATTAAAATGATATAAAAACCATTTTATTAATTAATACTAATTCAAAATTTATTTACAAGTTTAAATCGTATAAAATTTAATTTGTTAATCATATTTATTCCAGAAATTTGTTATTTAATTTACGAAAATTCTAAACCTCATAATTTTCTATTTTCTTTATTTTTAAAGGTTTTAATATTGTAAACCATTGTAAAAATAATTTAAAATTTTTTAAAAACTTTATAAAATGATTTCAAACTAAAGTGTCTCAAAATATTTTACAAGTCATTTATATAATTAATTATTTAATTAACAAGTTTTAAATAGCTAATTATTACATTAATTATTTCTCTTTCACAATTTAAAACTCAACGTTTATTTAATCAATTATTGTAGATTAAATATTTGAGTAATATTTAATTATCCAATTTCACTAATAATACATTATCATTTTCAATCCTAATCAATTAATCAATTTATTTTATTTTTATTTAATCAAGTTATATAAATTAATTACTTTTTCTCTTAACAATTCATTAAAACCCTAAATTTCAATTGAAACCCTAATTAATACCTAGTCATTCAATCATTATTATTCTAATGAAAAGACATAAAACCTAAAGTTGAATCGTGAAATCTTTTGATGTCAAGTCTAGTATATTCTATCATTTTCAAAACACTTATAATTATCAATGTGAGTATTCTTGCCTATTTTATGTGTTTATTATTTGTGGAACTCATGTGACACTTATACAATCAAATGTTATTTATTGTTATTTTATTTCAAAAATTAAATTCAAAACATGTTATGTTATTACTTGAAATTAGGTGTACATAGTTAGATAAACTAGATGATAACACGATTATTTATTCATGCTATCACGGTAACAATGATAGGTCTATTGGTCTAATAAATCCACCCCATATGGTTATTCAAGTGGTGATAATATATCTATTGGTTTGACAACCCACCCTATATGAATATTCGAGTGGTGATTGGAACCGGAGTCAATTAATTAATCATAAGGCTTCGTCTGCGGACTGAGTCAATTCAATCATTTGGTTTGATTGTGTTTTGTTTGTCTTTTATGTTACACTATTGCATTATCAGTCTTGACATTGTCATTTGAATTGAATTGTTTTCAATCATTTTAATCAATCTATATATGTATGTAAACATGTGTTTAGTCATCGGCTATTTCATTAGCTGACTCGTTACTTTTTCACTTGATTTCAGGAATGCAGGTTAGTGGTTTTTTTCATGCTCATTTAGGACTTGTACCTAGTTTAATGAAAAGGGCTTTTGCTATGTTTATCTGGATTATTGTTTGATTGTAATGAATTATTTGATTAGTATTATCCAATGAAATGGTATTTACTATTATTTTAAAGCAATTACTACCATATGTTATAAGCAATCGATTTACATTTACCCGCCCTGATGATTCCGCCGTCGGTTGGGGTGTGACAAATCAAAGGTAAAAACTCATTTAATGTCATAAACAAATCAAGTCAGGAATCCAAACTAGTAATCGTTATTTATTTGAAGTAGTTTCTTCACAACTGAGCCACGACCCACAAATAGACACGATTAACCCAACAAGAATCCTGTAATCATTGTTTGTTCACATCATTTTCTTCATAGTAGCAGTGGTCAATCATCCTTGCACTGAGTCAAGTTAACCAGCTTTCTTTTCCTATTTGATGTTGTGTTTTCTTGCACCCATAAAACAAGACTAGATCCAAAGCCACCTTCTTTGACAGATCTCTCTAGTCTGTTGCTTTTACAATTATGTTCAAAAGTCTCATGCTAAAAAAACCTAGCCACCTATTGTTTTAAGGAAGGGATATAGTTGAAGATACATAATCTAATGTAAATCATTACTGGACGAAACCTTGTTGACACCCTAATTTAATCACATCCTTTCTTGTGGCTAAACCAGCTGTCCTAGCTATACCCCCTGCTCACTACTGATGATCGCATCCAATACCCTAGCAAACCAACTTTTTGAATGAACCCCTTCCGCAATCGAGCTAACTCATTTGATCTTGGCAATCATTTAATGCTTCTTGGGACTTCTATTGTCAATCACACAACCTTGTGAACACTCGATTTTTATGCAACATAGCAAACCGTTGACCTCCTAGTTGCAACCCACCCTTTGTAGTAAAAAACTAGTCGGCTCACCACTTCTTTTGCTTTGATGGCATCCTTGTAGTTGAAGGTTGCTTCCCCTTCAGAAGATGACTCTTAAACTTGTACCCTTTCGATTTGGTCTCGACTCAAATTCCGGTGTTGGTGATCAATAACTTTAAGAGATAGAAATCAAACAACCAAATATAGAGAACACAACTGTAACACCTGGCCTCTCATACCACCAATATTGTCTGCTTTGCTCAAGAGGAGCTCACGGATTTGCTTTTGGTTGCCCGAGTGAAAACTTCCCAAGGAGGTCACCCATCCCTGGATTGTTGCCACCTGAACACGCTTAACTGTGGAGTTCTCCTCTCATCCACAACCAATACGCCCAAAACGCGTTAATGATATTAGAGGCAAGGCATTCCTATGAACTAGGAATCTCTCATGTCCATGGCCGATGTGGGATATATGTATGGTGTCACGATCACCCCCCTTTGGATTCATCATCCTCGATGAGCCCGAGAACTCACCATCCCTGGTGAGGTATGTCCCACCATCCCGAACGACACAGGAGTGGCTCTGATACCATTCTATAACACTCGGCCCCTCGTACCACCAAAATTGTCCACTTTGCCCACGAAGAGCTCACGGATTTGCTTTTGGTTGCCCGGGTGAAAACTTCCCAAGGAGGTCACCATCCCTGGATTGCTGCCACCTGAGCACGCTTAACTGTGGAGTTCTCCTCTCATCCACAGCCAATACGCCCAAAACGCGTTGGTGATATTAGAGACCAGACATTCCTTATGAACTAGGAATCTTCTCTGTCAACGACCGATGTGGGATTTATGTAGGGTGTCACAACAACAATTGATCAGAACAATTATTAGGCTCTTTTTTATTAATTAAATTGGAGATTACAAGAAAAAAACCGCATTTTTCGAAACAAAAAACCTTCTTAAACTTATTTAACATGTCTATTGCCTATAAGAAAAACTAAAAAAAACTAGTAAACTCAATATGACTCACTAACAAAGCATAAAACTAACATGTGAAATAAAACTAACTTCTAACCCGACCGTTGACCTGCTAAACCGTAACTAGCAACCTGTGAACTAAATTATTAACCCAAAAAGAGGGTCTCACTCGGAGCACTCTCTCTATCATTTTGTAGTAGAATTTTTGGTTTGCCCTCGTCTTAACCATCAATTCTAATACCCCACCAATAGCTTACGATGAGTAGGATTTTACCAAGTAAGTTTGGTAAAATAGGGGTGCAAATGAGCCAAACCGCTCACGAGCTACTCGAGATCAGATCAATGAAAAGCTTGAAACGAGCCGAGCCTTATCGAGCCCGAGCCGAACCTATAAAAAGCTCATTTAATTATCGAGCCCGATCCGAGCTTCACATATCAAGCTTGAGCCGGCTCGCGGGCCTAAACTAGTTTTTTACTTCTATTTTTTCATTTAATTTATTGAATATATTTATATAAATAAGTTTTAATGTATATAAAAGTATGATAAAAGTAATTAAATAACATGTAAAATGTTATAATATTAGTTATACATTTATACATATATATATATAATTAAATATAAAAAGTAAAAAAATGATAATAAAGAAAAATAAACAAGCCACGCCTGAGCCGAGCCCGAGCTTGAAAAGTACTTGACGAGTTGAGCTCCAGCTTTAAAAATAAATCTCAAAATGAGCCGCTATTAAGCCAAAATGAGCCGAGCTTGAGCGTATACGATCAAGCTCAGGTTCGGCTCGTTTGTATCCCTAAGTAAAATATTAATCCCCAATAGTTGCGAAATTTATAGCTAGTTACAATAACTGGTACATGACATATTTAGAACCATGGTAATTGAATATATCATAGGGCACCACTGGCATATATATCAACGTGGTGAAAATTGAGTGCATGTAAAGTTGTAAACGTCACTTTGACTTACCAAGGGTTTCTCGTACTTTGTGTGACAATTACGCACTCAACGATATCGGATATATAAAGGTTTGAATGATCCTTAACGACAGATCCATATACATTCAGTTCACTTATATGTGGATTCAATCTTCTCCTTACAGTCAACAACAGCATCTTCCTATCATTGGAGTTTTAATATACAAGAAAAAAGAAAAAAAGAAAACCTGTCTCAAACACCATCAAACCTTCACGACTGCACTTTGTAGGATCAAAAACCACACGAATTGCTGAGAAGAATATGCTATTTACCATCAGAATGTGTCTATAAAGTATAAAATGTGTTATTGATGTAGAATGTGTTTCGAATTAAATTTTTTTATACTAAAACATAGCATCAATACGCTATAACACTAAATAATACGATCAGGAACTAGGAACTAATAAAGTTTTTTAAGTCCTCAACATCCTTTTCCAAATGTAGGAATCAGCTATTAATCTAAGAAAACTAATTCTACTTGAATATCGGTAGACAAACTATCAAACAATTATTACAACAAAATTACCAATTTCTTATTACATTCTTAGAGTTTAATGATGGCTACCTTCGTCTCTTCACCTTCTCTCTCCTCATCTAGCCCGTAGCTCTCTCTTCATGGATTTCATAAACGTACGTATTAGCATTATAGATGGTCTAAGTACTACATCATGGCAAGTAAGTAATAAATCCACAATTAAAGATGGTAGATATAGATAATAGAGTTGTTTTTCTATTTCACTAATATGGAAAGGTATACCACCACAACGAGTTTAAATTCTCTGGAACTCTTCTATGTCGTTTATTGCCATCAACCTTTTAATCTAAGCAAATGTCATATCACTTCTTTAAAGGCAGTTTCCATTCCAAGGAAAGAAAGCATGGGTAAGATACAGAAGATTGTAAAAGTCATGAAAGAATGAAAGAAGCATTAAATTATCATGGAGAGAAGACATTTCATGGTGAGTTTTTAATATCTTCAATAAGGAAACAAGTGTTATGTTTTTGGTACTTTCCCATGTGACATAGCTTGCTTAAATAGGGTTTTAAATAATAATTAACGGCATTTGTAATCCATTAGAATTTTGAGATTTAGTTAATATACACCTATCATCTTATTATATTAACTCGTTTTATATGTACATTCCACACATCAACGACGCAAATAAGTAAACGTAATCATGAAATATAAAAATAAAATGTTTTAAAACTATATATTACAACACTTAAAGCATATGCAGAAGTATAAAGAAATTTAAGAAAATTAAAACCAAAGTATAAAGATTATAAAAGATGAATGAGTTAAAGTAAAAAAATAAACAAAGTCTCATAAAACTTAACTTTAAAACTAAAAGATTAAAAGTATAAAAAATTATTAATTAAGTAAATAACAGTCTATATTTCTTAACAATAAACACATACGAATACACACACATACATACAGTGTAAGGTTTTCCATAAAATAATAAAGTATTATGATAACAAAAACACATACATATTTTTTTATTTTTCAACTCAATGGTTCATATTTTTACATTTTATAATTTTTACATAGTAATATGTATGTTTATATATCTAGAAACATATCAAACCTATTTCTTCAATTCATATGTTTTAATTTTTTAGTCATTTACCAACGCATGTGTAGATTATATAACTCACACATGTGTAAGCTCTCTCTCTCCTTCTCTCTCTCTCTCTCTCTCTCTCTATATATATATATATATATATATATATATATATATATATATATATATATATATATATATATATAATATCTCGTGTATTATACGGGTTGAACAAATAAAATATTAAATAATTAGTAATAAAAATTTTTGAATTATAAAACCATGTTTAAATATAAAATATGATCATAATTACATATAAATAGTTATTTTAAGTAAATAAACAAAATTATATTTTTTAAACTTTTTTTATAAAACAATTATGGTTTTTAATATTTTGTTTCAAGAAAAATGAATTTTCTATAAAAAAAACTCATTCTATTTTTTGTTTTATAAAACTTTTGGTTTTAAAACTGTGTGTTAATTAAAAAGTAGGTTTTCATTTATTAAATTATATATTTTAGTTTAAAAATGGTATAAGTAATATTATTAGTATTCAATATTATTATTACTAATCGAAAAAATAAAAAAAATAGTATGATAAAACTTACAATTTTATCATGTTTTGTTTTAATTTTTCTTAATTATAGATTAATAGATAGATAACCAAATAGATAGATAGTCTAGAAACTCATTCAATAAACGAATTATAGTTAGTAATACATATGAAACGTTACAGTATGATATTTTAATATAAGATATGATTAAGATTATATATACGTAATAATTCAATAACTAAAACAATTATACTATTATTAACTCTATTATCTAAATAGTTTCATTTTTAAACATTCATTTTAAGATTTTTATAAAAAAATTATTTTTTATAAAAATATTATTTATAAAAAACTCTGGTTTGTAATTATTCTGGTTGTTTAATAAGATTGCTATTAAAAAATTTCACCTTTTTATAATTTTATTTAATAAAGGACCAATTTAAAATATATTTTGTTTCAAAAAAGTTTAGCGTTTTAGAATATTTTATATTATATAATTTTTTATTATTTATATTTTAATAAAAAGATGTGAGTTTTAAATTGCTTTATAAAATCTATTTCAAAATGATAGTTTTATTTTAAAAGATCTAAATAAGAGATAAATGTAGCAATTAATAAATTAATTTTAATAAGTGAGAGAAATTAATTTGAGTATTTAAATTACAATAATACCCTTTTTGAGGAAAAATAATTTGAAAATATCTATAAGAATGACAAGTGGTAAAAAGATGGTTTTAGACAATGACAAATGGCAAAGAAAATCTTCTTTTATTAGATACACAATATATATATATAACTTTGCATTGATTTTGGACGGTTCTTTAGCCTTTTGTGACAACCCAAGATTTAGAGATCTTATACACTAGATCATTTAATTACTTAAATTACACCTAGGCTAACTTGTATATATATTATACATACATATACGTATGCATGCTTTTATTTTGCTTACATAGGTATGTTGTTTGCTATATATATATATATATATATAGATATATATATATATAGATATATATATATATATATAGATATATATATATATAGATATATATATATATATATATATATATATATATATATATATATATATATATATATATATATATATATATATATATATATATATATATATATATATATATATATATATATATATATATATATATATATATATATACGTATGCATGAACCACCTTTTGTTAAAAATACATATGCACATCACATGAATATGAGTGTTGTTCATTGCATGCTTGCATGCATATACAAGAGGTTCCGTATGCATGAATTCATAAACATAATTCCTTGATACAAAACTACAATACATCAACAATACAATAATAAACAAACCAAATACAACCCAACCAAACATCATAAACATAAGTTAACATCAAGAGAGATTTGACATCAAAACAAACCTAAACAAACCCTTACACATAAACCTCAAACCATATAACAAAACCGGTTTGTTGATACCCTTAAGCATCGATTAGAACAATCTTGTGTGATGACTCACACCTCTTTCGGGACACCTAGCCAACTCACCAAGCTAGAATGTTGCCACCTTAAGAGCCTAGCACCCTAAGAGCAATGATGAAACTCCTTAATGGCAACCGACTCCACCTCCCTTTGCAAGACTCGGTTGGATCACAACTTGGACAAACCACCGCCACACCTCTCGGTTCTTCTAGATGCACCGCCACATAGCCATGACTAAGCAAGGCTACAAGGTACACCTCACCTCCTAGGACTAGTAGTAATCATGAGGAATCTCCCTATATCAACACTCGGCCGAGGACTTGCATGTTCACCACCTTTCTAAAACAAAACCACTATCCCTCGGTTACCACTCCCGAACACCACCACCGTAAGCCACAAACCACTCCCTCAACCCTCTCGGTCACCACCTCTCCAACCAAATACCATCATTAACTACACTCGGTCGACCACTAGCCACACACTCTCGGATACTAGGCAGCAACATCCAAGCCTCGTGGAAGCATCACCTCCCGAAAGATTGTCAAGAACACCAAAACCAAGCAAGCTTAGGCCATCCTCACCTTCTTCTCACACTCTCCTTCTGTCAAAATCAAGGTTCTAACCCCTAAAACCCTCCTTGATTAAGATTATGAAAACCAAACATGTGTTAAATAAACACATGTGATTAACCCTTTTGGTTAAAACATACAAAGTTCTTATAAAAACATATACAAAATCAAACCTATTTTTCAAAACAAAAAGAAAGGTTTTAAGAATCTGGAAAAAAATAAAACAAATCTTAAAAATCAGATTTATAGCAAGAAATTATCAACAAAAGGGTTAAAATCTAGTTATAGTTTGTTAAATCAATTCTGCATATTAAATAACTGTGATTGTGGGAACAAACATTAAAAATATATTTAGAATATTAGGAAATAGAACTCTGCAAAATTTGGTACCATTCCTATAAATAAATTAATTTATATACAATATTTAAGAATATAAAAAGAAAAATTATATCAAAAGAACCGACCCTAGTAAATGTATGGAAAAATTATATACTGACTATTACAAATTATAGAATCCATTGGAAAAATCTCGTGACCTAACTCAAAATTATATCTGAATATGAATTTTTAACTATTCTGTCAACTAAAAATCGGGAAAAATACTTAAATTATGAAATAAATTATGGGAAATTTATATAAAATATAAGAATAGAAATAGAACAGTCTGTGTAAAAATTAGAATTTTTGAGCATGTTCTGATATTTTTAGAAAATAAGAGTAAAATAGGAAAAATTATAAAAATGACTCTGCTATGATTTAAAACATGAGAAAATTTTGAGAAACTATAAAAATTATAACTATTATTCTGACAAAATTTGACTAATTTTAGAGGCCCGAAGGTATTTCTAAAGAATTATTTGAAAAATATAAAAATGATAAGAATTAGCCTGAAAATAATTTAAATATGAAATTTTAGTATATTTTATCTAATATTAAGATACATATACTTTGAAAATTTCGAAATTTATACAAAAACCTAACTTATAAAATAAATTCTTCAATCTGAGGTACTAAAAATATTAAAGAAAAATACATTTTCTAAACTATAAATATTTTTCTTGTTTATAGGTTACCATTTGGAGTAAAGGTGAGTTTCATAGCCCATTTTGTTTTCAAAAATTTTTGGGGAAAAAGCATACTAATTGATGCATTATTTTCTGAAATTTATGTTACAACCATTAATTCGGATGTGGAACCGTTAGATAATATTGGTAGCGCTACTTAGGAAAAATATTTCCTGCACCAATGGGATGAGTGTTGTGATACTATATTATCTGATTTATGAAATGTGTTATGACAGATACGAATGATATGATTGCTATGTAAGGTTTGGTTGTATATAATGCATCAATATTACATGTTTAATAAACCTGTGAAGCTCACCAACTTTATGTTGACTGTTTTGGGTATGCTTTTTCAGGAATTCACCATGACTAACAGCTTAATGTTCTCCTTTGATGTTTATAATGGCTGGGGAGAGGTTGTGGGGAAAGTTTGTGTAAACCTGACAGTGAACTTGTATGATCTCAGTGTTTCGGTGGATGCATACTTCCATCGTCTCTGAAGATGTTGCTGTTAGGATTTTAATGTAATAGGATTATGTTAGTTCAAATTTTGACTATTATGAATTAATGTAATCCTAACTCTTATATTATGAAGAATGTTATGTTATGTGATAAAATCTATTGTGCTTTATTATAAAACTTGACATGTTTATGTGATAATTGGTAATAGTTGTGTATCAATGAGTTCTGAGCAAACATGTCACACCCTAAGCATTTCACGCTTCCGCCGGGATGTGACACCTTTTTCATAGTATATTCATAAAAAGTGTTAAAAGATACTTTGATAATGGTTTTATATATTTGAGTTAATTTTGCATCCAATTTCATTACATAAACAAATATAATCAGTTATTTTTTACCTATACATATATGGAAATAAATGGTTTGTTAATTTTGCATATATATTTTTTGTTACCTATACATTTTTTTTCTACGTACACAAATGTAATAATCTATTTTCTCACAAATTCAATGATCGTTTGGTTAAATTTAGGGTATGACTTTATGTTTTGATTCAAGTGTTTATGTTAATTAGCTTAAATTTTAGTTTATGATTTGGTTTAAGTTTGTGTTGAAGACTTACATATATGTAAATAGTTGATTCACACATATGTAGAACATGTATGTATATGAAAAAAAACAATGAGATAAAGTTTTACATATATGTAAATGGGTGGTAAGTTTGAAAACTAAATGACTAGTATGAAGATATTTTTTTCATATATGTAAATACCAGATCAATTTAAAAAATGGATTATTGATTTGAAATTTATGTATATGTAAAATATTAACGTTTGAGTAGACGATCAGTCTAAAGATTTACATATATGTAAATCAACGAGCACCGTGAAAAATGAAAAAAAATAATCGACTTCCGTATGCAAAGATTAAACAAATACCAATTATGACATATCACATATACTAATTTACTCAATTTAAATTATTTTTTTTTAAATGTAAGTGATGAATTTTTAGAAATAAGAAAAGAGAGAGGAGAGAGAATAAAATTATTTAATTATCAACTAATTGGAGAGAGAACATAATATAACAGATCTATAACTATTAATAAAACAATATCTTTTATGTCACATGTCATTTTTTTAGGCCTTCATTCTTTTGATTTCCCGCCTAAAAATGTATTTATCCTCATTTTTAGCCATAGTTCATTTAAATAAAATCAATTATTGCAATGATTACAAAGGGAGTTATTTTTTCCTAAAATAGTGCATATAGAAACTTTATTACCAAAATATGTGGTTAAGGAAATGTTTTTTTTCTCATAATAATTCTATTGGTTATATTTATTTCACTTTAAAATAAAATTATTTAAAAAGAGTTAAATACAAAGGTTAATTAATAAAATTGTAAAAACCAATTCGTTCATATGTCGTAATTAAATACAAAATTATTTTCTAAAACTTATTTTTATTTTTTTACTAAGACTTAATTTCAAATCGTCTTTTCATATAGAATTGTTTAAAAAAATTTATATATAATTTAGTTTCAATTTCACACAAAAGTAGGCACATATGTTTTTTATTTTTTTAAAAAATATGTATTTTGAAAAATGATTTTAAGTAGCTTAAAAGATATAATAAAAAACTATTTTTAACAAAAAAATACATTTTAAAAAATATACTATATAAATATCATGACAAAACAAAAAAAAGTTAATGATTTATTTTTATTTTATTTTATGAACTATAAATGTAATCCTCAATTACTGAGGGCATTTATGTTGCTAATAGACTCCCAACAACAATAAGGGGAGAAACGGGTAACGCCGTCTCGTGAGCCACTCGGGACTGACTCGCTAAAAGCTCTAACTAAGCTGAGCTTAAACAAGCTCGAACTCATTTTACGACTCATATGTCGAGATCGAATCCGCTCGCAATACGAAACTAGCGTTGTATGTATATGATGCTTATTTTATCTTTTATGTATATCATATATAAATGATTATTACTATATATAACTTTATGTTTAAAATAGTTATATAATATATATTGTTATTTTAAAAAATTACATAAATTATTTAATTTCATAAAAAGATCTTTTCTATATAAGAACACATATTTTATAAAGAGACGTTAAAAAAATACTGATGAAAGAGTATTAATATATTTGTATGAGAAAACATTATTGAAAAGGTATTAAGAAAATCTTCATAAAAAGTACTATAAAATATTTTTTCAAAACCATGACAGATGTTAAATTGGTTTTTTTATTAAAACTTTATTTTTTTAACTTTACTTAAATATATTATTAAAAATAGATATACTTTTATCAAATCATATTATGAATGAGAAAAAATTACTTTTCATTAAAAAACCATTTTGATAAATACTTTTGAAAACACTAATTTTGTTAAGTTATTTTTCTACCAACCATACTTTAAAAAAAACTCATTTACAAATGGTATTTGTGATGATTTCGAAATAAAACCCTGAATTAGATTGTAAGTTATAGTTGACTACTTTTATCACTCAATAACAAGTTGACTCTATCCATACGAAACATGTAATATAATGAATTTTTACAGGTTGTATTACATTAAAAATGTGAACTGAAACATATTTGATTCTTGCTTATTCAAACAAGCAATTAAAGGTTTCATAATTCAATCGTCCTATGCATATGAGAAGAACTCACATACGAGTCTTCTATTTCAAGACTTTTTTAGATGTTTTATCAAACCAAGGGTCTCAAATGATCAATTCAAATTTCCCCAAATCATGATATCAATTTTCAAATGGAAAGATGAACCATTTTATTATTTAGAAGTATATTATGGTTTCGATTTACCTCAAATCATTTTATGTTTCAAATTCAACTGACTGATCTTTTTACGCCTTCATTGATCTATTTAATATCATTCATACCCCAAGTTTTAAATTACAACAGCTCTTCCGCAAAGTCTCAGTGACCTAATAGAAATTATTAAGTGTCGGTTACACATTTAGGTTTTCTATTCTAACTTGATAACTTACATTTTTGAAAATTATGCTTGTGGTGTTTTTTATTGTGTCAATTATATATCACATTACACAAAATATGATTTAGTTGAAATAGTATATATAAGAAGAGATGTACTTGTATTGACTCTACAATTAGTTTTTAATTTTAAATCTTATTTATACTTTCATATAAACTTGCAAATGTTTGGTACATACAAGTGTAGGTGTGATAAATTGGTAATTGCCTTTGCATGTTTATTTTTAAGAAGGGAAAGATAAAAAAAATACTAAAAGTAGTCATGTGGAAGTTTATATGTTATAAATATACTTTTTGATTGCTGATTACAATATAAACATAATTACCAAGCTTATTTTACACTTAGTTTGTACTAATATGGTGTGTTATATAACATTTTGAATGAAGAAAGGAAACTAATATCATGCAATGACTATTTTATATATATGACATCCATTGCTAACATTTTTAACTGTGTTTCACATTGTATTGTACTATATTTTTCAATACAATGTTTTCATATTTAGGTTTGAAATTTGAATGATGTTTACAATAAGGTTGATGTTTCTACCTATGTATTTTATGCATCCTCATAAAAGTCAACAAAAATTAAGGAATAAACTAAGAATAAATGAAAATTTATATATTTATATCTATACTATATAATAAAAGAATAATTAGATTGACACATTATCTTTTGTTGCGCATTCTCATCACATAGTATTTTTTTTCATATCGTGTATCTAAAAGTATTTAAATAATTAAATTCGTTTATTCTTATTTTGTCCTAATTCTATAAATTTTGTTAGAGATATTTTGTAATTGTTTTTTTTTTCAAAGTTGGTTTGTTTATTAAACAATCAGTGTTTACACATTGTTAGCTCTATGTTACATTATATTGAGTTACAAGTAGACATGAATTAAAATTATTAATATTAAAAAATGATGGTAAAAATACAAACAAAATATTAAATTTTGTATACAACGAAGTTTTCAGATGTTTTGTGTATGTTCTCATGTTTAATATAATATAACCTAAAGTATTTATTTATAAGTTCATTTCATTTCATATTATACACCATTTAGACTTATAAGCATTGATAAAGAAAATATATAATATTAGATATAGATGATTTTAAAATATTAAACATAAAAATCAAATACAAAGTATTAACAACAATAGTATGACTTACGAACCTTTTTAATCAAAAGCAATTTTTATTGATTGAGCCCGTGTATAACACGGGTCTTTAGTCTAGTTACTAATATACCATTTTCTTTAAATTAACCAATTAAGTAAAACAATAATTTATATTTAGTGAACATGTTTAATCATAACCATTGAGCAAAACAATCAATGGTTAATACTAGTTCTGTGAGTTCTCATTTATAATGAAGTCCTGAAAAGAACCTAACCATATATATATATATATATATATATATATATATATATATATATATATATATATATATATATATATATATATATATATTATACATATATATTTCTATTGTTTTTATGGCATGGTTAAAAATTGATTATTTATTTTATTTTCGTGTTTTTATAATATTTAGTTTTCCACTTAAACCTAAATATTATATATATATATATATGTATATATATATGTATATGTATATATATATATGTATATATATATGTATATATATATATATGTATATATATATATATATATATATATATATGTATATATATATATATGTATATATATATATATATATATATGTATATGTATACACAGGTAAGTTACAAATACAAAGGGGTATAAAACTAAAAATTGTAATAAGTAATTCAACCATCTATAACATATATTAAATTATACATGTATATAATCTATTATATAGTTTTTTTATTTCAACTTATGTAACATACGAGTATGTAACCTAAGAAATTATTATGATAAGAAGAATCATATATTAGATATTTAATTGTTTAGTTTACTTAATTTAATAACATTTGTATTTAATATGACAGAAAGACGAGAAACACAAATGCAACGTTAACAAAATGTTGTCACGCAACCCATCTAATTATTCATTTATTATATAGTATAGATTTATCATGTTCGAATTGATATGCTTAATTTACCAGTTATATTATCCAACCCAAAACCTGACAGTTCATTTCAAGGTATTCAACACCTTTATTATCTTAATTGGCAAACAAAATTAGCGTGCAGCGTGATTAAACAAAAGAGATCTACAGCATGACCACGAGATTTCCTACAACCAAGAACAAAGCAATTCAAAATCTACAATGTTCTACACGTCACTGACCTTCAACGTGTGTCCCGAGAGACAAATTTATGAATAAGATGGCCAAACGTTGACTTATTAATACCATCTATATGAAAACCCCAACCTAACTTTAACATCTAATAAAACATCGACATCCAATCTTTCCAATGAGACATAGCATGAGTTAAAATCAAAGATTGGTGAATTTACCTACTACTAGTTCGTTTTTGTCATTATCTTTCTAGATTTTTTTCTCAATAACTTTACAATAACTATATACATATTATTTTTTTCTATGACTTTTAATAATAAAATCCAATTTGATTTTAGAGCTTGACTAGATTAGAAATTAATGACAAACAAAATAATTTTACTAATCCCTACCCTTAGTTTGTCGTATAAAATAGTGATTGATTCAAATAAAAAAAGGTTCTAAATTAAAAAGGAATGAATATTGTTTTTTAACCGGTGGTTTGGTCACATTGATTATTTTCATTCAAATTTTATTATTGTTATTATTATTATTATTTTGGTATCGGGCTCACAAGTTGTTAAGAAGTTTTTATTTTCATTCAAAAAAGTTAACTCCGTTAATTTACATTTTTAAACATATAAATTGACAAAATTACCCTTTAAACTAGAAAATAAAATCTCTCAAATACATAATCATAATCGAGGGGAACTAAGTCACGATATAAGAGCGATGACAACTAGAGGCATGGTCTTTGTTATACAACCCCTTCGCAATGGGTTCCCGAGACACCACCAAAACCGAGGTCTATCCTCTTTCCCCACTAATGAAACCGACAATCTCGTGATTCAGTCATTATAAAAGGTTTGAAGATGAAATATCCGATATAGGTTAGTCCCTGTGTAATACACGAATTGAATTAATAAAATATTAAATAATTATTAGAAAAATTATGCATTATAAAATCATGCTTAAAGATAAAATATGATTATAATTACTTATAGATAGTTATTTTAAGTAAATAAACAATAATATATTTTTCTTAAACTCTTTTTTTATAAAAAAATTGTGATTTTTAAATATATTCTTTTAATATAAATTATTTTTTTAAAAAAAATTCGTTGTATTATATATTTTATAAAATTTTTGTTTTTAAAAAGTGTGTTTTTAATAAAAAATAGGTTTTTAATTTATCAAATTATATATTTTTTTAATTTAAAAATGGTATGAGTAATATTATTAGTATTCAATATTATTATTAATAATATAGAGAAATGAGAAAGTAAGTACAAGGAGGTTTACAATTGTTTCACGCTTATTTTAGTTTTTTTATAGATTGAGAGATAGGCTAAAAACTAATTAAATAAACGTAATAGTTACAATATAATATTTTAATATAAAATATTTTAATAGTTCAAGACATAAAACAATTATATCATTTTTAACTCTCTTATGTAAATTGTTTTATTTTTAAACATTCATTTTAAGATTTGTTATAAAAAATATTTTTTTATAAAAATCTTGTTTTTTTAAAGTTTGAGTTTGTAATTATTCTGGTTGTTTTAATAAGACTGTTTTAAAATATTTCACCTATTTATAATTTTTTTAAAAAATACAACGATTTAAAATAATTTGTTTAAAAAATGTTTAGTATTTTAGAAAATTTCATATTATATAAAACTTTAGTTTTTCGTTATTTAGATTTTAATTAAAAGATGTGATTTCTAATTTCCTTCATAAAATCTATTTTAAAAAAAATAGTTTGATTTTAAAAAAATAGATAAGAGAGAGAAACATAACAATTAATAAAATTTATTTTTAATATGAGAGAGAAATTTGTATAAGTATTTAAGAGAATGACAAGTGGTAAAAGAAACATTGTTTTATTAGATGTTATAGATTTTAAACTTTGTACATGTATATATAATACTAGCTTTAGTAAACCCGTGTGTTACACGGGTTGAATAAATAATATATTTAATATAATAAAATTTATTAATTATAAAATAATATTTTAAGATATGATATGGTTGAAATTACGTATTAGAAATTATTATAAGTAATAAAACAATGATATCAACTTTTAAAATTTTTGTTTTTAATTTCTTTTCAAAAAAATAAATATTTTATTTTAAAACAAACCGTATAAAAATGTTATTTTAAAATTTTCCTTATAATAACTCACAGATTTAATTTTTTTGGTTTTAAAAAAATGACTTTTTAAAGATACTAATATTAAAATATTCGTGTTTTTAAGAAAGTTTTATGCTTTAGAAAAAATTATTATTTTATAAAAAAAATATTTGTTTAGAAATAACATTAATAAATAGATATCTTTCTTAGTTTATTAAATCTTAAAAAAAATATTAAATAATATTAATAGTAATTAAGATAATTATTTAACAAGAGAGAGAGGCGGAAAAATTATGATGAGAATGATTATGGTGTTGACACGTGTCATATCAAGATACTCTTTTATTAGAGTAGAAAGAAGAAAGATTATTTAACAAGAGAGAGAAGCGGAAAAATTATGATGAGAATGATTATGGTGTTGACACATGTCATATCAAGATACTCTTTTATTAGAGTAGAAAGATTTTATATCACGGCCTTTGACTAATTAAAGGCTGCAATCTTTTTGAATTGTTATTTGTATTGATTTTCTGTCATCTATAGCCTTAAAATTATAAATTAGTCCTAAAACTTGGATATATAAGTAATCATTCTAAGTTTCAAGAAGAAAATAATATATGTAAGATTCCATAATGAACTCTATAAAAATATGTTCATGAAGGGACCAAGTTCTTGGACTTATTTGTTCTTGAAACAAGTAAAGAGAGAGCGTGAGTTCCCAATACAAAGAGTTTATTAGTTTCTTGAAAGTGGCTTTTAATTATATTAAAACAAATATAACTAATAAAAAATTATTATTTTAACCATTGATTTAGCCTAGGGTTTTGAAAACCCTAGCAAAAAATGTGGGACTTCATGTGGAAAACATAATAAAACCCAGAAAAGATGCCTGCAGACAAAGTTGTTGATAGATAAGAAGAAGAATATTTGGGAGTATGAAAAGGAATTAGAAGGTTTTGTTATGTGAATTTATTTGGGTTTAATTTTACGTTTCCTCTGCACCCTTTTGCTATAAAACAAATTAATATCGTTGGTCAATCCATTCAATTAAATTCCCCACCCCGACCCCCCACCCCACCCCAGCATATTAATATATTAAAAGCCTCGGGGCCTAGGGTTTAACATCTCTTTTATTACGAAGCTTTAGTCTTTCTAACTAGGGTCAGAGTTCTTTTCTTTTTATTTTTAAAGATAAGTTAACGTACAATGGTTATTTTAATTTTAACAAAAGTTCATATACAAAAACATATACACACACAAGAAGCTTAGTAATTTGTGAAATGTGTGTTTTATATGCGAAGTGTAATAGATATAACTTAAGCGTAAGAAGCAAATAGAGCTACGTACATATTAGGTTGTTTTGTGTTGTTACATTATTTTCTTCCTAAGGTGGTTTAAAATAGGTATTTTTTTGGAGGAACTGTTTTGGAAAATAATCACTTTTTTGGTATTTTATTTTATTTTCTGGGAAAGAAAATAAAATAGGTCATTTTTATGGAGGAATTGTTTTTCAAAATACTCACGTTTTTGGTATTTTATTTTCATCTTTTCTTGATAAATAAGTTAGTCTCGAACTCACCGGCCACTATACTTGGCATGGAAATTTTCTAAATCATTAAAAAAATTAATACATTTTATTTCTACACATTATAGGCATGATTAAGAATGCAAGGTAAGAAACTAAAGTATGCTTACACGGGATATATATAATTTACATTTGAAACGGAAAAACTGGTAAAAGAATTTATGTTTACAGAACAAGTACATAATATATTAGCTTTTAGGACGAAGGGAGTTATAATTCAATGTGTCATTAAACGTTTGATGGAATGCATAAATAAATATACACACACATTGTACGGTAGTCTAATTATCCGTTTAAAGTGTTGCATGGAAATGGAATTCAATAAGTGTACTGTCACTGATCAGTCGGAGATTACAAAGGGGTGTCAAGTAGCCGTAGAGAGTGGGGGAGAAAAGGAATCACCGCCTCCCTAAGGTTCGTTTATTTAAGATCATTAAAAACTGTGGAATTATATTTAAATAGGAACTACTGAAACTTTTTCATGCTATACTGCAGGGATTAAATTAAAAAAACAAACAAACAAGTAAGAAACATTACATCGAATTTAAAAGTTGTGGTACACAAAAACCAAGTTACTTTAATTTGTTGAGTAATAAATATTTCTTGTTACGAAAATGAACGTAAGAAGCAATACAAGGACAGTTTTTTTAAGAATCGTAACATTGGTTTTTATGGTTCTTACGGTCTAGTTCAAGAAATCACTCACGGTTTTACATGTGTCGATGACTCAGCCAAACTACAACTTATGGATCGTAAGATCATCTCTCTAAATTTGTTTAGAAACGCCTTTGAAGCATTCCAAAGTGTCGATTGACCTACTAGTATTTGAGAATTGATGGGTAAGGTTTTGTTTAAATTAAGTGTGTTTAAATAATCGTTTTAGGTTTAGATATTGATAATAAACTAGGCTTATTTTTATTTCATAGGCTTTTGATAAATGTGTTCTCAAATTGATAGATATTGTGTTATGATTTACATATGTTACATGTATATTTTACACATTTATTATAATGATACGGGTATATTCACTACATGATCCTGATAGTTAGTAACACCTGATGGGTGTCGATCCTTGATCGCATAATGTGTAAGACCTTAAAGGTGGCCGGTTTGCCCTTACAATAAAAAAACGTAAAATCAGAATACGTATAAATGTTCAAATGTGTATATATGAAAATGAGCTCATGTATAAACATGATTAAGTTTTTGAAAGTTATATTAGCTCATTAGTATTTCTGCTATGTATGTTTTATTTTTATAAATATATCTCAAGTGAAACCTTAAGAATGAGGTGAGCAAGAATAAGTCTAGTTAAATAAGCGTAACAGATTATGTTCTAATATTGTACAAATTTTATATATGAAAATGAGCTCATCTATAAACATGATTAAGTTTTTGAAAGTTATATTAGCTCATTAGTATTTCCGCTATGTATGTTTTATTTTTATAAATATATCTCAAGTGAAACCTTAAGAATGAGGTGAGCAAGAATAAGTCTAGTTAAATAAGCGTAACAGATTATGTTCTAATATTGTACAAATTCGATTTCTATATAAAACTATGTTATATTAATAGAAAGTCTTTTGTTTCCGTTTTTAAGTCATTATCAATCAGTCACGAGTTAGGCCCATCCTAGGTGCGGTGTGACATAAAATAACAACAAATTGAATTAATATAATATCTAGTACTTGACCTGATTCACTTTTAAAAACACAGATAAAAATATTAATGTTGTAACATTAATTTCTATTATATTTTAGAAGTTATATTGATACATATGTTAAATTGATACACCATAAGCAATCTCAATTAAATCGCATGTATAAGCTTTTTATAGGCCCTTGGTGCCTCTAACAGCTTTAGGAATGCAAAGACATAGATATCAAGCTACATCTAGAGGCCAGTTGTAATCTCAAGCGTTGTTAACGTGATCCTAAACTAACTTCAATATGAGCAAGAGATTAACAAATGACACTCAGATTCGATCACTTACCCACAACATGTACAAATCAGTCACTGCTTTTATCCCTCTCTTAGCTAAGGCATATTTTGTTGGAATTTTGTTTAGTGTGGTTGTTTTACTTTTTAAAAAAAAGATAAGTTTTATTGGAATCCATTTTGCCTAAGGATGTAGATATTTGTAATGTCCACATTTTTATTAATTATTTTAATCGAAAAATATTAAAGTTGCATCGCGAAAACCAAGAACTTTTATAACTTTTCTTTTACTATCTTTATAAAAGATACACATTGTAAATTTATAACATTTTACACATTTATGTGTTTAATCCATCATGTTAGCGACTTGATTCCCACTAACCCTCCGACTTGAGCACATCAACTAAAAGTACATGCATAGCATTTATTTAGTTTTCATTTAAAGAGTGTACATTAACAACTTCGTATATCACACATTGGTTACTCCACATCCAAATGATTTTGCCATCTCACATCCAGGTGATCAAGTGGATCGAGAATCACACCACATCAATGTGATTCATTCATATAATTGATTGTCACTTACATTCAGGTGACTTGCCACCCCACATCTAGATGACTTGAAATCACACCACATCCATTTAATTCCTCATATAAGATTCATTATCACCCCGCATCTAGATAATTTAGAATCACATAACATTCATATTAACAATTCTTGTATTTTCAGGAAGTATGTAACACTCACATGATATCACATAATGTTCCTCAACTTCCCTTCTTATTAATCCTTCATACAGGATAATGCAAACCTATCATAATTTATACGTCATCTATTAGTTCAGTATTAACCCTGCTCTTTCCTAAGTACGAAACCTATAATCCGGGGTTTCTTCCCTAATCCACCATTCGATACTCGTCCTATACCCTTCCTGGGCCATTACCCACTTTTCCTCGGGAAATCAACTAGTTTCTTACCCTGGTGTTGTGGATGCAACCCACCAGCATTTCCCTTTTGGCATTCCTCTATGCCACGCGAGTATCCCATCCGCTACCTGTAAACGATTGTGCTACCTTATAGCAAGATACTCACCCTAGATCCTATCCTATTATAAGAGAGAACTTATACCTGACTATCCACTGGTCTTCTTCTAAGTAGGCTTCCCAATATATAAAACAAAACTAACTCGATCAGTTTCAACGCTCAAAGCAACATTTAAACACATTTCAAGTAATGAATGGAATCCAAATGAGAAGCTAAGGGCTTCTATTTATAGGTTGTTTATGGGTTGGTGGCAAAAACTACAAATTCTGTAAGAGTCCTTCACCTAATTGCTTCGCGTACTAGCTTCCTGGAGTATGTAATAGACTACTACAAATCTACTGACGGTCCGCTGCAATGACCTTTTCGGCCTCTTTGCACCAAGATGCTTAAGTTTCGTATATTGTGGATTCTGTAACTCATTTTCTAGCCTTCATTATGTTTTTCAAAAGTTATAGATCTTCCTTTTCCTCTAAACTGGTCAGATTTTTAGGGCTTTCCAATTTAATCAAAGCTTTATCAATTATTTATCTAAGTCATTTAGTCGAAAAGATGCAAGACACATCACCCGACCATTTCCATTGATCTCTTCCTTCCAAACAACTACTATACTTATGTAATAACTAGCTTTGTTGTAGTTTTTAGATGATTTCATGATCGTCGCTGGCTTCTTCTTCCCATTCCATTTCCACCTAATTGTTTTTGTCTTGCATTTGTGTTTAGTCCACCACTTACAAATTTTTCAGTCTCAAGGTAAAATTATTTGAGAAAAGATCCTTCAAAGGACCACAATCAGTCTAGTTTTCTAGCTAAAAAAAGTGATTTCCCATTTCCAACTACCCCTTTAAAAGCTAAAGAATGTTAACATTGAAAAATTTTCAACTCTAATTCTACTTCTCACATATTTTTACAAGAACATGAACTACATTGTTTAATGGTAATGCACTTCCACATTTAGTTACTAGCATGAATAAAGTTAAATAAATAACATTCACCCAATGAATTATCTAATCTAGAAACTTCCAGTTTAGTGTACCAAATGCTTTCTCAAAATAAATTCTCAAAAACATAGCTTTTGCTACTACCTTATAAATGCTTCAAAGAAGATCAATTGAGCGATAATCTACAAGAGCCAACGGAGTAACGGGTCTTTCACTTTTGGAATAAAGAGATAAAGGACAAGTTACAACAATGACTAATCTACCTATATTAAATTATTTTTAACATATCTTTTTATTATAAATCCGTGTTAAATAAATAAAAAGATAAAAGAAACTAAAAGTACTTTTTTGATTTTTTTAAAGAAATGATTAATAACTGATTGATTGAAAATAACATCACTATAAATCATTGTATGATCATAGCATACAAAAGTTAATTGGTATCTCTCACCACCTATTTCTAGCCCATAACATCTTGCTACTAATTAATAAAGTGAACAATAAAATATATCACATAAATGAAAATTATCTTACAATCAAACAACTAGCTAGAAAAGCATTTAGACATACCTAATCTTTTTTTCTAAACAAGAAAAAAGTGTTGCTAACATTCTTGTGTTCGTGTGAGATTATGACTTTGTTCTTGTTGATGCTTCCTGTATTTTGACTATTAATATTGTGAGAGAAGGGAAACTTGTTTTCTCTAGCTAGTGTCATTTTCCAAGATATACTCTCGAGGAGAACCACAACCCAAACACCCTCTTTCTGGAATTCCTTGTTTTACTTTATTTGTTTTCAGTTATCTCTCTCTCTCTCTCTCTCTCATATCTCTTATCTTCTGCCTTTTATATATTTAAAGAGATCTTTCTTAGCTTTCTACCTTCAATTTTTTACTTTTTCTTTTGTGTTTGAGTTGGTGTCGGTGTTGGTGCTTGTGTTGGTTCTTCTTGCTTCTTTTTGTTGATTCCAATGGTATGAATTTGATTGAATATCAAGATAGTGTCAAAAAGCAATCACACTAAGTGTGAGGGTGGAGAAAGTGAGATAAAAGCTAGAAGGGAATTATTTGTTTGTGGAAATCTGTAATCTTATCTAATACAAAGAAAGATAGAAAGAAAATGCCCTTAGAAGGGATCTTCATAGAACCACAACCCTCTTCATCATCTTCAACCCCTCTTCCTGATCTCTCTCTCAACATTAGCCTTCCAAACACTTCTCACTTATCGTCGTCTTCGATTGATTCGCCTTCCAAATCTGATAACACCCAACCACACTCGTCGTCGTACGCCTACCTCTCCCTTACAAATCCATCAAATTTTGCAACAAATTTAGCTCAAAGAAATCAAGAAAACCTACTTAATCCTTCTCTACATCATCATCATCACCATCGTAGCGATTATCATGACACTCGCCATATGGCGAATCAACTGCAGCCAAATAGTAGCGGTGTCCACAGCTTACATCATTTGAACCAAGGGGTTTCTTTACTTGATGTATCAGACTGTTTGAGGCCGATAAAAGGGATACCAGTGTACCGCAACCATCCGTTTCAGTTTCTGCCCAATATGGACCATTCTTCTCTACAGAAAGATCCAAAGTTATGCTTCTATCCATCATCTTCTACTTCTAGTTCACCGTATTATGGTGCTAGTGGTGGTCACATGCCCTTTTTGAACCCTGGGCTCAATGGTCCCTCCTCTTCTTGTTATCGCATACCTGGAACTGGTGGTGCTGCGACCAGAATCAACGGGCTATCACAGCACCACCAGTACCACAACCACAACCACTACGGTGGAGGTGGAGTTGGACCTACTTCTCATGAAATCTCACATGGGTTGATGAGATCAAGATTTCTACCCAAGCTTCCTACTAAGAGGAGCATGAGGGCGCCGAGGATGCGATGGACGAGCACCCTTCACTCGCGCTTCGTTCATGCGGTCGAGCTTCTTGGAGGCCATGAAAGTAATCCATCCATCTCTTCTTAATATATATTCTTCCACAAATTTCTTGTTATCATCTCATCAAGTTAATGAAAAGTAGCTAACTAAAGATGTATGTTTTATATTGTTTAGGAGCAACACCCAAGTCAGTTTTGGAGTTGATGGATGTTAAAGATCTAACACTAGCTCATGTTAAGAGCCATTTACAGGTATACCTCGTGAACTTGCAGCAAAGAAAATGGTCCTATACAACCACCACCAAACCCCCCCCCCCCCCCCCCCCCCCGGGTCTTTGAGTTTGGACCGTGGCTCTCTTTCTCTCTCCGGTTAACCCTCCGGCACAGTCGCCGATGTGTGCAGTAAATGACTGAATTAGAAGAACAGTATTAAGTCAGAGAGAGAGAGAGAGTCTGATGAAGGTCAGAATGATAAGAGACAAAAGCAAGTCATGATTATTCAATAATATAAAAACAGGTAGCTCATGTAATTCAAACATCAGCCTCGTGATTAATGACACAAGAACTTCAATCCAATATCTTATGTATGACTTTTGAGCATTCAACAAAAACATTCAAAGCTACTGTATTTTTTCTTTTTTCAGTTGTTTTTTTTGCAGTTTCTTCACTATTTTTGCTATTTTTCTTTGGTATTAAATTATTTTTACTCATTTTGTAGATGTATAGGACTGTTAAAACAACTGACAAACCTGCAGCTTCCTCAGGTAATTCTTATGTTTGATTAATTATTGCTATTTTGTTCATTCAAATGCACAAGAAATTAACATATCAATTTAAGAAATATGTTTTCTATTTCAAGTTTTAAAATATGTTTATGCTTTTTGCGTTCAATAATCTTGTATGTAGGCCAATCAGATGGATCTGGAGAAGACGATGTCTCGACCATGGGAATCGGAGGACTACGGAGTCTTGCGGATCAAAGAGGGTCGTCTGCTGATCCACAGGACTCCGAGTATCCTAACTCCTCGCGTGCTACCACCACAAACACCCTTTGGAGCAATTCTTCAAGGTACGGTTTCTTGGTTGTTTGTTTTAATATTGTTGGTCTAAGTAAAACCAAATTTGCATAGCCTTTATCTTTTTTGCATGACATATATCTTCTTCTTGAAAATGGCAAAATCCCATGTACCATTCCACCATTTTTATTGAATAAAAGTGTTTATATGCCAGCTTTAATATGCTTTAAGATATCACCTGGAATTGAGACTTTGCTACTGTGTTAAGTGTTAATGGAAGAAACTAAAGAAAAGAAAATAAAGCAAATCTAAACAAGAACTTTAAAATAGGTTTACCAGAACTTAAAGCAGTCATCTTTTACTTTATTTAATATTCTTCTTTAAATTATTCTACTACAATCGTAGTATGTATGATTCATTCTAAATAAACTTACCCAATAATATGTCATTATTGGATAAATTAGAAAAATACAAAGAATGGGATGCAGTGATTTTTTATATTTTTTATATACTTTAAACATAAGAAATATTATAGGGAGTTTAATGTGAGTGCCCTAATATCTTTGAAGGGTGGGATGAGCAAGATTTTTACCCTAGTCTTATGATTATAAACATATTATATAAAACATAATAATTCATAATGTCCTTTTCAAATTTGAAAAATATGATCAAAATAGCCTATTGGACATTATAGTTGTAAACAATGACGTAGATCATGCCATTTATGAGTCAAGAATGTACACCATATTGACCGTCGTTTATATACAAGCATTGCATCTTATAATTCAACTATACTATGTTGGATCGAAAATTATAGTACTAAAAGACCAAAAAAATACGTTAGGAGTATATATTTTCTAGGTTGGAGTTTGTACTATATATATTATTGATTGACCTGTCATAGAAGTACTGTTTGTGCAACAAATCAACAACCACCTTTTATTCATGTTTGATTTTCACTTTTTTCCTTTTTCTTTATATTTTTACAGACTTAAGATGCCTTTCAAGCATCATGCACTTCAAATAGCTTGTTCATATTTTCAAATAATATTTAATTTACTAATTTATATTTTTGGTGTTTCACTTCTTTCTCTTCGAGTTTTTTTAGCATTCGAAATGATTTCAATTCTTCTATCGTGTGTGCATGTCATGTAATTCAGATGTCAGTTATGACAGTAGTTAATCAGGAATGTGAAGTTGAAGTATTTTGTTAAATGTGAAGTAAAAGTATTTTTGTTGAATGTGAAGTTAAAGCATTTTGGTTCATGTTCTTTAATTCTCTTAATTTGCGATGAATGTTTGAATGGTATATATTAAAGTATGATAGTGGAACAAAAGTTATACAAACTTCTGATTGTTGAATGATAAGTATGGGTTCCATCAAAAAGCCGCTAAAGAAATTCAGGTGTACAGGCCTTTGCATATGCATTTTCACACTCTAGCTAGTGATCGAAACATGTTCAACTTGTAACATTACTAATGAACTATTTGTTAATTTGTGACTTTGTGATTAAGTAAGATTTTTAAACAATTATTATTTATTATTGGACTTGATCAAAATGAATAGTTGATGAAATTTCTTTACTCTCATTTGTCCATGGATTAGGGTGCAATATTACATTACAGATTTTAATTTTTGACTCAAAATCTAGAAAGTTATCTTCTCTCTTCTTAACACCAAGTCACTTCACTTCTATTATAGTCACAAAACAACTAGATCTCATCAAGATTTCTCAGTTAATTAACGGTTTAGGGAAGTTCTCATATTGCGAAGTTGTCACACTAAACTTGTACATATATGTGATTAAAAAAAAAATTTTTTTTCAAATGTTACATTTATTATAGAAGGAAGTTGAATCCTCAACTACTTAGCTAATTAAGCGACGTGTGTCTATCTACAATTAGAATATCGGTAGGCCAAAGGACGTACGTAGGTAAGTGGATTCAACAACTTCATCCTAACTTAAGCATCATTGGTTCTTGCCTTTACCAAAGATTCATAAATAGCTTATGATGCTAGAGATTTTCACCGCATAAGGTATATGATTCACAAATTTATTTAGATAATGCAAGTTAATCTTATGATTCTAACATCTAAAGTCACCATGGTTCTTTGTAAATAGTTTAATAATGCTATAAATGTATTTTTAGACATTTGCAAATTCATATCAGCTACATGTTTTCTTTATATATCCATTTTAATTACATAAAATTCCAGCAAGACATATGTTGCTCTTATACGAAAGTGAGTATCTATATTATTTAGTAAGATGTCGATTTTGATAATTGCTAATAAAATCTGTGTTATCCACATAAGCTACATTAACCTTGCTATAGTTGATTTTGTTGATATATGCACATAGTTTTTACTCATTTCATCATAATAAACATAAATATCATATATCTCTCTTAACTCTAGATTTAGTGCAAAACCCCTTTGGTTAATCTTTGTCATACATTGGTGTAAACTGAAATTGACTACAAATTATTATTTCAGCAATAGGGAGGGCTGGCTGCAGACAAACAATGACATGAATGATCTCTCCCCCTCATCCACCTTGTTACCACAACCAAATGCCAGTCACCTACTCGAGGTATTCTTTGTTATAAATTATTACTACTTACTAGTGGTACACAACGATATTCATATATCGATATTATTGCCAAACCGAAATTCATATGTAAGATCATAGGGAATTAAGTCAAGTGAATCATACTTAAGGATCCATTGCTGTGACATTTTCTATGAACCAGAAAATCAAAAGGCTGGAGAAAGAAAATATTATATTCTGGATCATCCTGTTACTGCGCTAGCTAGTGTGCAATTGCAACACTTTAGTCGTTATAAGAGTGTTATTTTTTATTTATTTTTTTTGTGGAGTTCTCGTAGGCGCAGTTAGCATTCACTAGATTAGTTTAGCATGTGTGTATACTCAATAAAATTTGACATCATGGTTCAAATATATAGTGTTAATTACTTCGTTAAGTGATGGAACCAGAACTTATTAGTCGGTGGATCTTTATAATCTATTCTCTACCGACTATAAGTAAGGGTAGAACTCATGTTTTCCTTAAAGATGCTCTTGACCCTCCCTTAGTTCCCCCTAACATCATCTAACAGTTAACTTGGGATCTCGATCATTTGCTATATATTTTACGTAGTTAAGTTTTTCACTAGATACCTCACTTCTAGTAATCTAAATGTTTTCAGGAATGTGACCCTTCATTATCAAAGAGCTGCACAGGATTGAGTTTGGATCACAAAAACCCAAGCTTAGAGTTTACCTTGGGCAGACCGGATTGGCTTCAAAAAGAACACAACTGATCTTCCTATTTTTCTCTCGATCTACTTTCTTTTCGCGTTTTAAATTACAGCTTCAGTTTGTCCATGTAAGGGATCGTGGAAGCGTGCAATTTATGCAACAGACGTTAATCTAAAAGGAAGAACAAGATGAAGAAAAAGTTGAAGAAGGCCAGTTTAAGAAGCTATATTTTTCTACTTAAAGTTCATGTTCACTAGTCTCCTCCTATCATATAGCAGGCCTGCTTCTTCATTTTCTTCCTTCTTGAGTTCTTTGATTTTGTAGTATTCATTTATTTTTGCTATATTTTCTCTTTGGTCTTTCATGTCTCTTTTGTGATAGGAAGGAGACCAAAGACCAAGGGGGAGATGAACTATATCGTATGTTATGATTCGATATTTACCAAACTAAAGGTTAGACAATTTTATGGGAAGAGGACTTCTTACTATCTGTAAGTTCATTGTGTGTATATAAAAGTATCTAGTGAATATGAATAAGAAAATAGACTGCAAGGTTGTTCTACAAAAACGAGATTTCAAATAGCTAGAAGAAAGAAATGGTCGTTGTCATTGATATAGAATGTTTTGTAGTAATTTATCATATGTTATAAACTCCTATCACTACTAAAAAAATTATTATCACAGGTAGATTAGATAGGATGTGCACGAATCCTACCAAAAACCAAAAGAAAAAAAAAGGAAAAGCAAAAAGAAAAATGGAACGTAAACTATATATAAAAGTACCTGTCTGTTATCCTTTAATAATTACCAACAAATTGTTGACTTATACTTTTCACAAGCTTTTTATTTAATCCCAAGATAATCACAATATATTAGTCTTAAGTATATTTATCTCTATCTCTACTACTATATAATACAAAACTTATGGATATATTAGTAATTCCCTATTTTTGTAAGACACCTATAACAATATTTAAGCATATGTTATGTTTTATGCAAATGTTAAATTGGTTTATTTAATAAACTTATTCTAATAAATATATGAGTTAATTCATATGACTAAATTCACTATATCAAGTATTACTTTATTTAACATTATATTTATATTTTTTATTTATATTTTACATATTTAAATTACGTATTATATTATTGACTAAATACTATTTACCAAATATTTACATAGTTATAATAACAATAATAATAATAATAATAATAATAATAATAATAATAATAATAATAATAATAATAATAATAATAATAATAATAATAATAATATAATCAGTATTTAAGGTTGATCGGAAATGAGATTCAGTAGCACCCGTGCATCACGCGAACCACTTCATTATACATAACATATAGAAAGCAATAATGAATATCTATATTATATAATACTGTTTAAAAGCATTTTAGGATGTCAAAAATAATAATTTTATCTTGACCTTAAGACACCTATTGGGTTAGTATGGTAATATTATGATGGATTAAAATTTAATTTTTTTAATCCATATGAATTCATTAACTTTAATAATAATAATAATAATAATAATAATAATAATAATAATAATAATAATAATAATAATAATAATAATAATAATAATAATAGTAATAATAATAATAATAATAATAATAATAATAATAATAATAATAATAATAATAATAATAATAATAATAATAATAATAATAATAATAATAATAGCAGTAGTAGTAGTAGTAGTAATAGTATTTAAAGTAATTATGATAGTTAATTACAAAATAAAAACAATTTTAGTAACAATTAATAATGCGTAATAATATACACGTAATCAAACTAAAAATATATAAGCTTTCAAAACTGTTTCAAGGTTCTAAATCTTATATCATTTTTATTTTATAATCATAATAAATATGATGGTTATAAACTCTAAATTTGTCGTATGATTTGCTAAATTATATCAATGTTTCGACATGATATTTTTTTTCAAAACATAGTTGTCAATATAATCTTTATCCATATCTACGGACTGAATACTAATGCACAAGTAATCGAAATCAAGAGTTATAAAATTTAACAACCCGCGTCAAAGCGCGGGTTCACACACTATATTATACTATATATTAAAGAGCTTTGCTACAGTAGTTTCGTGGCTTTTTTTATAATTTTGATCACAGAAACTAAAAACTTAAACTTTAACTATTGAGTTTTATTACTACTATGAGGTTTAGAAGAATTGGAATTTTGGCATAAAATTTTTGTGTTTAAATTTTGGCAAAAAAAACCTTTTCTAATTCCTATTTTTGTGTATTTATTTTTATTTTTATTTTAAGCCTCATGCTATATATAATTCGTTTGATTTACCAAAAGTTTTGCTTTTCAGTAATAACTTTCGTTTGTTAATTAAAAAAAAAGGAACGCGTCTAAATTTAGTTTTTAGTCAACATTTCGATATAATGTTCTTTTGTAAACGGAGTTATATTCAAAATCGAGTAATTTTTTTAGCGTTGTAAGTTATAGACGTTACTCTTCTGGTACCGCGACGAACCAAATGTAAATTGAGTTAACAATATCGAGTGACGTTAGCTTTTATAATGGGAAAATGCTTTAAGGTTTTACGTGAGAGTGATAGTCGTCGCTACGTGTTTCAATTTGCATGAATTTTAATATTTGGAATCATGATTGGACCCCACCACAACACGCGGGATGAGAACTAGTATCCTTAAATTCATAACATCTTTTCTTAAAGATATTTTTCAATACCTTTGACGTAAGAAAAGTATCATATTACATACATACACACACACATGTATATACATATTTATACATTATTTGGATTTAATTAGGATTATCAAGGATTTAAATGAATGAACGCCATCGTTATTAGAAAGATATAGAAGGACGAAACAACTCATCCATATTTGATTTTTGGATCATTAGCTTTGATGTTTGCATTTACTTTAAATCTAAATATTTTTATCAGTTACTTAAGCTAATATATAAAACTTATTATAAATCAAGTGAACTACGGCATAATGGCGATGATTGAACACAATCATGACTGGATGGAGCATCTAATGGTCTAAGCTCTAGGTGGGTGCATGTTGGCTACATGGATGGTTGAGTGTGAGCATCATGTAGTGTAATAAAACAAATAAGGGAGCAAAGGAGAGTCTTTCTCTAATGGGAATTAAGAAATTTTGGGAAAGAAAAGAAAGGAACTCATCCATCAACACCAATGGACAAGAGCGGAGTGTTGGTGATAACTTGGTGAAGGAAATCTATAAAGGAAGGTTCTCATCAAACCGGGTTCCTACCAAATAGAGTGTGGAGCCAGCGAGTTATGTCAAACAACGTAACAAGTGTAAAGGCAAAAGGAAGGACCAAAGAAGGAAAATATATATGAAATATAAATATACTTTTGGAATAGTGTGAGATAGATAGATGACAATATGTAGCCGCCCAAAACCTAGAGTTGACATTTAAATCATATATCAATGATGTATCCTAGCCATTCGAAGATGATAGACTGAAGTGAAGGAGTGGAAATACAACACAACAAGGGGCAAACCAAGGCTTGCATGAAAGAATAAACAAATTAATTAGAACTAGTGGCAATGCTCGCACGTTGTGGAGGTACGGTTGTTACGCGATTTTTTGGGGAATTTTATTTTAGCCAGTATCAGCTCGGTGCGTTATGACGTATATTAAAAAAACAAAATATAATTATTGAAAAAACTGAATGAAAGAAAACAATTACGCGTATTACAAAAGTTTTTAAGACAACTATATTATCCCAACAAGATTAGTGAAAGCATGGGTGGTATTTATGGTTAGAAATCACTTATTACCTAGAGTTTAAGAGGGGTTTCATTTTATGAATGTAGGTTAGAGTTTTATGATCATCGGATGCATGTTTCAGTGGTGATTTGCGTAGACCGGAGAAAGTTAATGAAGAAATTGTCATCACAAATTACTATCTTTATTGTTATTGAGCTGTTAACAAGCGGCAAAGAAAAGAGAAAGAGGGATTAGTGCTCATCGCAATGAATGAACGACATTGAAAGCAACTGACGGTTTTGTTTGGCCACGTGCATATGTTTTAGCATTTGCATTATAAGCATCATATGTTATACTTTATTGTAAGAACATAAATAAAATAAAATGGTTAATTTTTTAAAATTTAAGCATGACTTTTCATATGAATGTTTTAATGCATATGTAAAATTATCATTTTATCCTACTTTCAATTTTATTATAAAAGATATAGATAAATATTAAAAGTATTAAACTCACAATATGCTTCTATAAAAATATTAGTATTATAGTTATTATAAATATAAAGATATATATAAGTTATATACTTAAATATATAAATAAAATAATAATTAATTTAAATAGTATTTAGTTATAAAAATATAATTAGTAATATAAATTTAAATGTAAATTTATAGTATCATGGAGAAAATAAATTTAAATGAAGTGAATTAAATAATATCATATTATTAAATAATATATTAATAATGTTTATTAAATACATGTAAGAGACAAGGGCAAAAAAATCAAGATATATAAAATTTAATTGATAAATTTATCATATTGCCCCTAAAGTATCTTAAAATCTTAATCAATTCCCTATTGCCTTGCACTCTTTGTACATTTTGTTTCAAAACTTGTATGTTTGGTAAAATCACATCTATTTTTAAAGAGATGTATTAAATAGTAGTATAGATACAAGTATTTAAATAAAATAATACTTAATTTAAATAGTATTTAGTTATAAAAATATGATTAGTAACTATAAATTTAAATGTCAATATATATTATTATAAATAAAATAAAATTTAATGAAGTAAATGAAATAATATCATATTATTAAATAGTGTATTAATAATGTGTATTAAATAATACAATAATTAGAATAAATTAATTAAATGAGAGCAAAAGTGGAACTTTTGCATAAATCACTTGTACTCTATGCTTAAAATGTTGTATATATGTCTTACACTTTGAATAAAATTATCATATTATCCTTTTAATATGTATTATATAGTAGTATAGATAGACACTAAGACGAGATGTAGAAGATAAAATTTTATGCCTAAACATAAAAGTAGCTTTTATTATGCCTATACCAGTAGTGAATTGGCTTGCTTTTTTTATCAGAAAGGGAAGATTGAGCCAAGCAAAGGAGAAAGAAGTTGTTAAGTTGAATTTTTTAGTCATAAGTTATCATGTTTTACCTCATATTTTTATTGCATTCCATCCATTTGATCCGCTCATATCACAATCTTTTATAAATTTATGTTTTGATGGAATAGAGTGTACTTTAGTTCATTTTGTTGTTTTTGTAGGTGCGACACACTCCCGAGAGAAGAAGAAGTGAATTGAGAGTACTTTAGAATAATATTAAAGAAGAGGGTCTCTTTTGAAAAATAAAAAAGAGAGAATAACATTTATATTTAAAAATATTATCTCCTAAATATTTTGTGATATTTTCAAAGTTGAGATTAAATATAAAAAGAAATAAAAAAGAATATTTTTTGGAAAAAGATCATCTCAAAACATATAATCGCATATATATATGGGTGGCCACAAGAGGAAAAGGGTCATCTTCCATATTCACCTCTTTGAAGTCGACGACAGAAGAAAAAGAAGCAACATTTCAACCTTTCTTTTTAGTGATTGTTATTTGGAAGATAATTGATTCATTTGGATTTGTTAGTTGTTATTTATTTTTGTTTTGATTGATTTAGCCGTTATGTCCGGCTAATCAACTTTTAGTTTCAACATTAAGGTTTAATTTCTCTAACTTGATTTGAACTTATGTGAATCGTTTATGAGATCTTTTTGTTATGATGGTTTGTTTGTTTGATTATTGATCTTAAACCCGGATCTACTCCGGTATATATTAGATTGTTAATATTAATAAAATTGGTCACTTTATTAATTTCTCTAATAAAGTTCTTTAATTTTTAAAACTCTAATCAAGTTTTGATTTTTTATATAAGGAACAATTAATGGTTTGAGTTTGTCTAAAAATTCATTCTTGTTATAGAATCATACAATCTATTTAAACATACCGAACTGGTTATTGCACCGTAATCGTTAACAATCATAAGCCGAATCGAATCAAGAAATTAACTTAGTATTGAAATTAGTTTTCATATTTGAATTTACTTCACAATTTAATTAACGTTTTTAGTAATTTTAGCGTAATTAAAAACAACACAAAAAGTACGAACTTCGTTTTTCTTGCAGAACCTTAACACGGACGAGTGGAATTTCTTTTACAATTTTGACACGGTTGTGTCAGTTTGCTGGAATTTTTTTTTTACTTTTTTCAATTTGCTTTTAAGTTTTCATTTCTAATTAAACACCCCCCCCCCCATCTTCTTTTGCCATAACGAACCAAAGTAATCGTGCTAAAACGTTGTTGGTATTAAAATAATTAACCCGTATCCTTGAGGACACGAACTCTACTTCCGCTCATATTATTCTTAGTGTGTGCACGGTAGGTTCGTATTTACATATTTTATTTGCTGGATTCGACACCTAACAAATTGGTGTCGTTGCCGAGGGTACGGAAATTCTAATTATTTTATGCCAAGATCTTTTCGTATAGGTACACCTCTCAAGATTGATCTGGAGATAGAGAAAACCACAACGAGATTAAGAAAACAAGCAAAACTCCAAAAGAAGTTAGCAGGTTCCTCAACCTTTACATCTTCACCTCCGGTATGTTCACATTTACATATTTTATTTACATATTTTATTCGTTGTATTCGACACCCAACAGTTGTCCTCTATTCTAATAAACCATCATTGTAAATGTCGAAAAAGAGGGAACGGGGAATGAAGAGTAACCATTTTACAATGTATTTGCATATGCATATTGTTCTGTCTAATTTCGATTCAATGTCGGACATGTAGTTTATATAATTGTTCTTTAATTGTTAGTTTTTTGTTTGCATGATGATCTGTCGTGCTCATGAGTTAGTTATGTTGTTGGGCTTGAAGCAAGTTGAAGTTAAGCACTCAAAAGTTTAACTAGTGTTGCAAATTTTTGGAAAGTTGAGGGGTTTATTTGCCAGTTGGTTAAAGTCTATTGGATATAAATAGAGACCTATTTACTCACTGAATTAGGTGAGTGACATGCACGGCTTCTCTTTTCCTTAGTCTTCGCCCTAATCTTCATGTTGCAAGAACATTAGTATTTTTCTTGGTATGATCAAGTGGTTTTAACCAGTTCCTACATTATTCTACATATTCTTATCGATGTCTAATTATCAACAAGGCACGTATCCGTCTTCATGATATCATCATCATTCGAGTTTCTTTTGATCACATGATTCAACCATCATCTTTTTTATTGTCTTGTTCATTTGATTAGAGATTGTTTTGTGTTTGTTATGATTTGTTTCATTTTAGTCTTTGTTTGTATTAGTTCAGATTCTAAGTTTTACAATTAGTATGGAAATACATAGTTGAAATTTTATATTCTTGACATATGTTTATAAAAATCATATAAATTTAGAAACCTTATTAATTATATCACCTGAAATGAAGATCTTAAAAGATGAAGCTTTGACTAAGTATGCATATTTACCAAACTAGTTTAATTAGCGAACTAAATGAATAGACAAACTAAACAAATATTAGAGTGAACATTTAATCTAACAAAGAAGACGAGCACATAACACATACAATGAAATACTAATTGATCTCACAAATAATCACAACATACCACCTAAATAGGTACATAGGGTTGGAGAAACTAATGTAGCAAACATGTGGATTGTTTTTAGGCACACATACAACTATGCACCAAACAAAACAATTAATGTTGTGATTTGTCTATAAGCCTCCTACTAAAAGTCAATATCGTCAAGTGATATTTAAGACCACAGAAATACAATTAGACACGGTAGTTAATTTGATCACAATAACAAGCCAAGGAACCTCCATATGTGGAATTAGCTTGTGTATGAAAGTTGAAATGAAATATAAGCTAATTTCAAGTATCGCATGCAGAACACATATACATTGTATCTCATAAGCGGCTGAGAAATTTATCACAATACATCTAATCAAATATTTGTATGAACCATATTTCTATCTAGTAGTATACATACAATAATGAATTCGTGAAAGAGTTTTAACATATAGTGAAAAGAACAGAATCAAATCATCAAAAGAAAAACTAACAAACCTAATGCAGAACAAACAAACTCTTGTATAAATGATAGATTTTATCTCTACAGTATAATTTATATGTTAGATGTAATTTTCAGCTTACGTTTAATTGTTTGTTTTGGTTGAGATATCCCCAAAGCATCAAATAATACTTTTAAATATTCGTGATAATAGTTTGTAATTTACAACTCTTTTGCAAAGAATAGTTATTTTCAAAGTACTTATACCACTTTTTTCATATATCTCATCAAATAAATTTGCAATTAAAATACTTATATAAAATCATATCGACTTCCCGAAATTTCAAAACGTAGTTAAATTAATTTATTAAAGTTTATTAATTATTAAAAGTTATGTACCTACAAAAAAATCTATTAAATTCTAAGTATTAAGGACCATAAAATTGAACAAAATATTTTATCAATAATCCTCTCAGGCAAATTTATTAAGTTAATGCGGTCAAATTGCCAGAATCTTATTAATATAGGGTTTTCAAATTTGTAGTTGTTATATTACTTATTTTTAATTTATAATTAATCACTTTAATTAGTCAAAATTTAATTTGGGTGGGCTTTATAACTAGAGAATATAGACGTATGGTTAGGCTTGGGCCTTTAAGTATGGTTCAGAAACTGCTAACGGAGCTGGGGCGGCCCAATAGACAACCGGCCTACAGGCACACCAAGAATTGAAAGGAGAAAAAAAAAGGATGGTTAGAGGTCCAACCGTCGAAGTTTAAGGATTTTGATTTTGTGTAGCGTTTGTAACTTGAAGCCTTGAAAGGTCGTTGTTAGTGATGCGGAGGTTACGGGTTAGAGTCGTGAAAATAGTATTCTGTAAAAATGCAAGGTAAGGTTAAATATTTCAGCCCAAAATGGCCTGGCACCCTCACGGACCAAGCACATGCAGAAGCCTTATGCACAGGATGTTTTGTTTAAATTTTATAGTCTGGATGTCGTTTAAAATCGTATATATAGATAATTTTTGGATTACAGCTTTTGGTGATACTCTCTAAAGCTTTAAACGAATAATTTAAAAGGAATCAAGAATGGATATGTATTTTATGGTATAAAAACATGAACAAAAAGAAGTATGTAAAAGGCCTAAGGCCTTTCTTGAAATGATACAACTCTTCATGAAAGAGTGTGTTATTTTTTACGATTAAAAACGACTGAAAATTTTCCAGTTATGATCACCTGTAACTTTAATTAGCAAAAATAACTTTGGCAGCAACTCAGTTGCTGCTGACATTGTCCAAGTTGTTGTTGATGAACACTTACTTCGGATAACCAAAGTTGTTGATTGCAATTGCTACTAAAAGTTATTGCTAATCACATGTACTAGTGACAACGTATTTCTTGCTAATCATAGTTGTTATTAATAGACTAACTTGCTACTAATCATTAGTGTTACTGATGGACCAAATTCCTATTGATCATAGTCACCATGCAACTTTCCATTAATTATGCAAATTTTAAGGAACTACCAATGGCTTTTTATATCCGAGACCCCCTCCATGCCCCTTGGATCTTGTGTGGGGTGTTGCCCCCTTGGACCCTAATCGGGGCCAGTGGCGGAGCTTAACCAACTTGGTAGGGGGGCGGGGGCGAAATTATTTTTTTAAAGGGGGGCGAACTCGATATTTATATAAAAATTTACACTACCGGGCCAAAAATTTACAATATCAGGCTAAAATTTAACACTACGGACGAAAAAATAGGCCACCCCCCCCCCCGGGCCCCTTAAAAGCTTCGCCCCTGATCGGGGCGTTGCCCTCTTGTTTGAACATGTAATATAATCTCATAACTCGTATTAATGTTTATTCTTTTTCCCCTATGGTTTTAAGTAAATTCCACTTAGCTCAAATGCATCAATGACATAAAAGTCACAAACACCGTGCGTCCAACACAACATATCATGACGCAACTAACAGCACTTGATCTTATATAGTCATACACAAAAGTATGTTGACGCCAATATATCACGTATTCAGAGTTGATTTAAATATGCTTAACCCGAGTAACATGGAATGTAATATTCGACACAAGATTATATATATAAAAAAAAAAATTCTTTTAAGTACTATATATGATGTATGGATTATACATGCAACATCCTCAATCATCAGGTTACGTATGCATGTATATTTTTAGATGCACGAAAATGGGAAGGTGAAAGAGTCTTCTTTCTTCTATGTTTAACAAAGTTTTTAATAGAGATGGTACAAAGTATTGAAGGTTTTCAACTATTAGATGCATGGCTCCCCTCTTTGTGATGTTGATTTGTCTAAAGAGAGAGGGCCCTCTTCATCATCTTGAAACCATTGTTGTAATTATAAGCTAGGGAAGCAGTATAAAATACTTGTTTTGCCATTTTTGCAATTGCATGTTTGTCCTAGTATTCTTTGCAATTTTAAAGAAGTAAGAAAATCTTGGTCGCTATGTAACCTCCACCCTTGGCCAAGAGTTTTTCTAGGTTTTTGATTCCATACAAAGGTGGTGAAAAGCTTTTATTTAAGAATTTATGAAGTCTTTTATGCAGATGAAACAAAAAAACACAAACACTATATATATACACATATGTATATAGTGAAGGGTTTTATAGACAACACTAAATATTTCGAGACCACGCAAAATAAAGTGAATAATTCATTTCATCAATCTTATGATTTCATAAAACTAAAAGAAAATTGATAAACATACAATGTTTATTTGTCACCTTTGAAATTCAAAAAAAAGTAAAAGTTTTGTTTATATATATAACATACACATATGTAAGTCATATGTAAGATTCGGTAGGGGTGACGTCAACAATAGTCATCATAGAATTTATATGAGATAGTGTATTGACCAACCTTTTGATTGTTAACTCGACTCAACCACATCACGTATCTCTACTATATATAAGGCGTTTTATGGCCTCAAATAAGCACAAGTCTGGTTTTCCAAGTTATCTACTACTTCCATAACATTTGGCTTCAAGTAGTGTGTCTCCTATACATCCTTGTTTGTTTATTGTTAGAATTCACTCGCTTGATATTAAGCATAATATCTCATCGTTTGGGTTTGCCCAGAAAGTAAATATATGTGACATTTCTTTTCGACTACAAGATGCTCTTTAGTTTTTAGTATTCAGTAATAACATGCGTGTTTCCTATTCCCTACATTTTGTGCCATCTAAGAAACGTATGCTTACACGCTCACAAGTCATACTACAAGACCAAACGTGAGAAAAGTTCAATCCAACGTAAACATAACCCAGTGGATCAATCACCCGAAGTTAGAATTTGGTCGTATAGATAAAAAAGAAGAGTCAATCTCTTTTCTTCTATTTGTGGAAGCAAGTTAGCAACTCGATAAAAAAAAAGGGTATGAGAAATATATTCAAAAGTAACTCGTTTTAAGATGACCGTAACTTTTGATCAGCCTAGAGTTACTACTGACATGTCATACGTCATCAAAAGCTCATTAGTCTTACAATTTAGGTCCTGAAAATAAAATTCTCAAATCATAACATCGGATTCAAATATCATAAACAGCAAGCATAAAACCATGAATAATACAAAAGCATCAAGATTACAGGATCAAACCAAATAAAACATATAAACAAAGTAGTTTCAAAAAAGCAAGCAATCTGTACAAAATGTTTCCCACATCATGTGGCAGTGGCCCCCCATACTTAATGCAAACAAACAAGCCAACACGGCAACACATACATTAACATAGTTTAAGATAACGATGACGAATGTTGTAATGTCTACTTCACAACCGTAACTGGACAGGTTGCGTTCTGAACCACGTGGCTGCTTACACTCCCAAGCAACACCCTGTAATTTACATAAAATTTTAAGATTTATTAATAACAAGTTAAAAAAAACATTTTTTCTAGATGGGTTATTCATTTTTCAAACAAACTCAACGTACTCTATAATACAAGATACGCGATCTGATCAAGTCACACAGCGTATGTATAATCTATTTGTTTCATTAAGCGTAATTATTTGATTAATTAGTGTTGTAAGTTATAACTTGGACATATATATTTCATGTATTGGCTTTACTTGACCAATATGAAGCGTATGTGTTTGAATTATGGTCACGTGTTACGTATCTGGTCATACTAAAGAAAGTTGATGACTAGGCCATGAATATAAAAGTGGGTGTATAGTCAATTCGTCAAATCATATGCTATTGATGAGAGTTAGGCTGAGATGATGTGTGTGTCACAAATTCATAATTATAGAGGCGACTTTGTTTTCCCATTACAATAAAGGTAGTAGAGTTGTCATAAACCGATAACAACTCGAGAAAAAACTAATCAACAAGTTAAATCGTCAAGATTTATACAGTTCCATTCCACAATTTAACAAATCAGGTAATTATTTATATTTTTGAACTTTATGTATGTACAAGATATAAACCATCTTTATCATACCACCTCTCTCTTACCTCAAAAAAAAGCCCAAAAGCGTCCAATTGCGGACGGTGTAATGATATTTTAGATTAAATTCTAATACTAAATATTGAGAATCATACATACCTCTTTAGAGTACCAAGACCTCTGCTGCCAATAACAATAGCATCAAGCTTGAGATGATTCACAGCTTCACACAACTTCTCCCTTGGATCTCCCCAGTAAACCTTCGCCATCACATTAGCCTTCATCCCACCATTTTACCAAATCAATATCACTTCACAATTATAATCGGAATAGTCATAAAATCAATTAGCCATCACGATACACCCCCAAAAATCATCGCAAATAGTTCGGATGCAGTGATTGTCCAATTCAAAATCAAAAAACAAATTCGATAAATACCATGTTTCAATTAGGGGTCAATTTCAACACTGACACCACATGAAAAAAACGGTCGTGTTATACAAACACTTTTTGTTATTTAGACACTCTAGTGTCTCTATCTCTCTATGTATCTATATGTATGTATAGAGAGAGATTGAGAGGATGAAATAAATAAGTTGTATAACGTACTTAAAAATAAATAAACAGATTGACCCTACACGATTAACACCCCCAGTTTCCAAACAGATTAGTTTTACCTTTTTAGTCGCGTAAACAGTGTCAAGCATGTCATTAAGCTCCGAATCAGGGGTGATACCGTACTTCTTACACACACCGATCTCTTTAAACTCCACCAACGGTATCAAAGCTGCATATCAAACAATCATCATCAATCAAACTCTTCAAATTTCACAAAATTCCCCAAATTCACTCACAGAAGAACGTATAAACGACGAATAAACTGACTTACGTGATCCGGTGTCTGCAAAGAGTTGTTTGTTGACGGGATCGGACTTTGGCGACAGCACAAGGAGGATGACGACGGTGTCTCCGGCGTCGATGAAGTTATCGATGGCCCATTTCAACGCTGTTTTGCTTGTTGCTGAGTAATCCATCCCGATCCCTATTGTACGAGCCTTCGCCATTGTTGCTTTGATTTCTTTTGGTTGAAAACGGTGGGCGATTATGGTGATATATATAGGTGATTTGGGAGCCTAATGAAGACTGAGATTTGATTATTATATAATTGATTTTTGGAAGGAGATTATTATGTGAGTGTGTTTGATACGAAATTGAGAGCACTTTCTCGAACAAAGTAGAAGCCTAGAAGGAATATTTTGGCGGTTTAGAAGGTGGGTGGTTTGTTTTAAAATATTTTTTTTCTTTCAAGGGTCACACACACATTCATTTCATATACTTTTAACTTTGTAGCGTAATTAATTAAGGTTTTGGATTTAAGTTTTACTTGTAATCAAATAAAATAAATAGTTTCAAATTAGGTTAGAGGATTTTTTTTTCTCACATAAGATGAGTTTTTTTTTTTTAAAGATGGTCTTAGTTTCAAAACTGATGAGTACATACTTATATATGAGTTTTTTACGTAACGTACCAGTCTAATGTTTCAATGTTTCATACTTGAGTGGTGAAGATTATCAGGCGGGTAGTGACCTGTAACTGATGCACTAGTCATTCAAAAACAATTAATTCACACTCATCCTTTATAAATAAGTTTTAAACCACATCTAAAATTACATACAACCTGTCACTTCCATTTAGAAACGATTAGACATGGTAAATGGAAAATAGAAAGATAAATAATTAGCTGTAATAGTAACTATTAGAATTACCATGCTGGTTTGCTAAAATTACAAATTGAATTTAAAAGTTGTACAAATATACCAAAAAGTTATGAGTTATAAAATTGCGTTGTTATGAAAATAAGTGATAAGAAACACCATTAATTAAAAAATAAAAAGATAAAAATATTATTAAATTTTAATCGTTTAAAAAAAATTTGTATTAAAACATAGATAAAAATACGTACATGTCAATAATTTATTCACAGTTTAAGATAAGATTATATTATAAAGTTAAAAAAATGCAAAAGCATATCACCCAATATAATGTACATCAAAACACAAAAAAATAGTAATAGTATATTCAAATTTTAAGAAGGTATTATATTTTAAAATTTAAAGAGTAAAACAAAATGCATATAAACTAATTATAACTGCTAAAGTAGACTTATAGTAAAAGTGATATATAATCTAAAAAGATTAAGAAGAATAAGCTTAACGTTAAGTATTTTATTGTTTTAAATAGAATGACATTTTGATCATTGTGTTAAATACGACAAGTAATTGTGTCAAATATCCGGTTCATTGTGTAAGATATTTTTCATCATTTGTTATATGTATTTATTATTATGTTTTACGTTTTAGATCATTCTGTTTAACTTTTGTAACTGTTTTTTATATATTATATATAATGTTATCTTATCATTGTGTTATAATTATAAGTACACAATAATGTTATTTAACCAATGTATTTTTCAAATCGCATATTATTTAGGATAACACAGTGACATATTTTATCATTTTGTTTTATGTTTTATATCATTTTGTGTTATATTGTCATGATTTTTAATGTATTTGATTAATTATATGTTAATTTATCATCGTGTTTTACATACTAGAATTACACAACAGTATTATTTCACCATTATGTTTTTAAAAGATTGATCCTTTTAAAAAAGACAATAGCATTTTGGAGAAGAAAAATAAACGTCTCCTCAGGTGCGAAAAGAGAAAAATATGAGAAATTTTGGAGAAGAAAAATAAAAATTATAAAATAACTTTTCACAAGCTTTTTTTAACAAAAGTACCAAAACAAAATAAATATGTGTTATGAATTGAAAGCAACTAATATGGGATTTATAGTCCAAATGAATTATGTCACTCATTAGACTACTCATTTAAGTTGAGTTCTCTTGTTTGATCTCTAACAGTGGTATCAGAGGCATGACCAACGAGAACATTGGCTCTTAAGGATAATGATGGTTGAATGTTATAGACTGAAGCTTTTACAAAGTGTAAGACTTGTATTACATCGGTGATGTTCTGGTGTTTGAATGAGTTTTAACGGTGTTAATTGTAAGATTTTAATGAGTTTATTGGTTAAAAAGAGGTTACTGCGAGTGTGTTTGTGATTTGCAGGTACCGGGAGCTAAATGAGGTAAATAAAACTAATTGAGAAGTCTTAAGATGGAGTTGAGCAAGCCGGAGCAAAAGACAATAAAAGAGACAAAGGATGTCAAAAATAGTCATGTGGTCACTGTAACCTATGGTGGCCAGAAACTTGAAAAAACAGTAGATCCTCATCGTAACTTACGGTGGGCGGGTGACCTAGGGTGGATGTGGGCTAGAAAACAACAAAAGGCGCCTACCGTGACTTACGGTAGTCAGAATACCTACGGTACACAACGCTCTGAATTTTATAGAAAAAGGAAAATCTAGGTTTTGACCTACAACTTCATTCCAAGGTGTCCTCAAGTCCCAAGAACGATCCCAAACGATCCCAAAGACTTCCGGAGGCGATTTCAAGGCTCAAGATCTTATTTTTATCGTTTAGTTTGATTCCCTAGTGTCAAGAACAATGTTTTTATTCGTTTTCGCTTTAATTTTCATTACCATGTCCAGCTAAACCACCCGTGATCTTCTCCGGGTGGTAGGGTTTATATACACTTGATTTGTTCTTTGTTTTCAATGAGGTTATTGTTGAACTAGGCATCTTAAGCCAATGAACATTATTTGTTAATTAGAACTTCTAAAATATTTATGTTGAATGAAACCTATTTTCCATTTTTTATGAGTGTTTTAGATTTATTTACATCAGTAACCCTCACGAGGGTTAGAATTGGGTTGGTTAACATAAGTTGGGTTTTATCTTAGTAGTTCTTTTAACTTTGTAGCGTAATTAATTAAGGTTTTAGAGTTAAGTTTTACTTGTAATCAAATAAAATAAGATTCTTAATATAGAGACACTTTAAATCGACACCTCCCTATACGCGACGTATGGGTTCATACGCGATGTATGGGTTCATACGCGATGTATAGAGACAAATACACTGAAAACGAGAAAAATTTTGGGGGGGGATGGCAGAGAGCTTTACGTCTCATATAGCCCTATACGACATGCCTATACATGTCAATAATAGTAGATTCAAAATATAATAGATTCAAAATATAATAGATTCAAAATATTTTGGCGGTTTAAAAGGTATTTTAAAATATAATACCTTCTAGAAATTACGACGTATGAGTTTTTTCGTTATGTACCAGCCTAATGCTTTAATGTTTCATACTTGAGTAGTGAAAATTATTAGGCGGATAGTGACCCGTAAGTGATGCACTAGTCGTTCAAAAACAATTAATTCACACTCATCCTTTATAAAAGCTTTAAACCCTTGACATCTAAAATTACATACAACCTGTCACTTCCATTTAGAAACGATTAGACATGGTAAATGAAAATTTAAAAGATAAATAATTACCTGTAATAATAACTATTAGAATTACCATGTTGGTTTGCTAAAATTACATTTAAAAGTTGTACAAATATAACAAAAAGTTATGAGTTATAAAATTAGGTTGTTATGAAAATAAGTTATACGAAACACCATTAATTAAAAAATAAAGAGATAAAAATATTATTTGATTTTTCTCGTTTAAAAATATTTGTATTATAGATAAAAATGCATACATGTCAATAATTTATTCACAGGATAAAAGATTATATTTTGAAGTTTTCAAATATGCAAAAGCATATCACCCCATATAATGTACATCAAAACACAGAAAATATAGTAATAGTAGATTCAAATTCTAAGAAGGTATTATATTTTAAAATTTAAAGAGTAAAACAAAATACATATAAACTAGTTATAACTACTAAAGTAGACTTATAGTAAAAATGATATTTAATTTAAAAAGATTAAGAAGAATAAGCTTAACGTTAGTTATTCTATTGTTTTAAAAAGAAAGACATTTTGATCATTGTGTTAAATACGATGGGTATTTGTGTCAAATATCCGGTTCATTGTGTAAGATATTTTTAATCATTTGTTATATGTATTTATTATTATGTTTTATGTTTTATATGATTATGTTTAAATTTTGTAATTGTTTTTTATATGTTATATATACTGTTATCTTATCATTGTGTTTATAATTATAAGTACACAATAATGTTATTTAACCAATGTATTTTTCAAATCTCATATTATTTAGGATAACACAGTGACATATTTTATTATTTTGTTTTATGTTTTATATCATTTTGTGTTATATTGTCATTATTTTTAATGTAGTTGATTAATATTTGTTAATTTATCATCGTGTTTTACATACTAGAATTACACAACAGTATTATTTCACCATTATGTTTTTAAAAAATCGATCATTTTAAAAAAAACACTGGTATTTAAGAAAACACAATATCTAACAAAAGACACAACAATAAGCATATTTCCTATGAGTTGAAAAACGTAAAACGACCATAGCTTGAGCTTAATTGAACTAAGACTAAACTTATTTAGGTCTATAATCAGCGTCTCCTCGGGTGCGAAAAGAGAAAAATATGAGAAATTTTGGAGAAGAAAAATAAAAATTATAAAATAACTTTTCACAAGATTTTTTTTTAACAAAAGTACCAAAACAAAATAAATATGTGTTATGAACTGAAAGCAACTAATATGGGATTTATAGTCCAAATGAATTATGTCACTCATTAAACTACTCATTTAAGTTGGGTTCTCTTGTTTGATCTCTAACAGTGGTATCAAAGGCATGACCAACGAGAACATTGGCTCTTAAGGATAATGATGGTTGAATGTTATAGACTGAAGCTTTTACAAAGTGTAAGACTTGTATTTCATCGTGATGTTTTGGTGTTTGAATGGATTTTAACGGTGTTAATTGTAAGACTTTAATGAGTTTATTGGTTAAAAAGAGGTTACTGCAAGTGTGTTTTGTGATTTGCATGTACCGAGAGCTAAAGGAGGTAAATAAAACTAATTGAGAAGTCTTAAGATGGAATTGAGCAAGCCCGAACAAAAGACAAGAAAAAAGACAAAGGATGTCAATAATTGTCATGTGGTCAGTGTAACCTATGGTGGCCAGAAACTGAAAAAACAGTAGATCCTCATCGTAACTTACGGTGGGCGGGTGACCTACGGTGGATGTGGGCTTGAAAACAACAAAAGGCACCTACAGTGACTTATGGTAGTCAGAAGACCTACGGGACACAGCGTTCTGAATATTATAAAAAAAAATCTAGGTTTTGACCTACTACTTCATTCCAAGGTGCCCTCAAGTCCCAAGAACGATCCCGAGCTATCCCAAAGACTTCCGGAGGTGATTTCAAGGCTCAAGATCTTATTTTATCGTTTAGTTTGATTCCCTAGTGTCAAGAACAATGTTTTTATTCATTTTCGCTTTAATTTTCATTACTATGTCTAGCTAAACCACCCGTGATCTTCTCCGGGTGGTAGGGTTTGTATACACTTGACTTGTTCTTTGTTTTCAATATGGTGTTGAACTAGGCATCTTAAGCCAATGAATATTATTTGTTAATTAGAACTTCTAAAATATTTATGTTGAATGAAACCTATATTTCATTTTTTATGAGTGTTTTAGATTTACTTACATCAGTAAACCTCACGAGGGTTAGAATTGGGTTGGTTAATATAGCTTGGGTATTATCTTAGTAGTTCTTTTATAATAGTCTCGTTCAATACCATTAGGTCTAGTTAAACTAATGATGGTTATATCTATATGACCATTAGCGAACATTTAGGACAAGTTAGTAGTTGCAAACCTGAACCCAAAGAGGATTACCTTTTCAATTATTGTTTACAACTAATCCAATTTCAAATCAATTTTACTTTTAAATCAGTTTTCTTTTCAACTTGTTATTTATTAATTTTCAACCCTTAAATCAAGTTTTTCACATATTCACTGTGAAGACGACCTTATTTACACTATCTACTTAGGTGAGCTAAAATTACAAAATTAAATTGTCTTTTATTAGGCCTGACAAGTCGTATCAATCGGTTGTATGATCAACTCGTAATTTTATATAACTCTTAGAGTCTAGAATGCACCATAAGTGTGTGTGTAACGATATTATAGAAAATTAAATAAAAGAATATATCATCACTTTTATCGTGACCGTTCGCCTTTTTGCGAATAATGATTTAACTTTTGGTCTCTTTTCTTCCCTTTATAAAAGCATAAGATGCTACATGTTTTTGAAATGTTTCTCGTGAATACTCGTAAATAAAACAAATTGATAAACCCAATTTTAGAATATTTAGAAAGTTCTTTTAAAATATATATAGTAGAAGTCTAAAAATCAAATAACTTAGTTTACAAAGGGGGCTTTATCTTTTTATGCTTTTAAGCAAAAAAATTGTTATGAAAATTTGATAGTTCTTCCAACAAATCTATAAATTGTCATCTTAAATGTATGAAAGGAAAACATGTATTATATTAAAAAGAGTAAATTGTTATTTCGTCTCTAAGATTTAATGAATTTTGTCATTTCATCCAAAAACAAAATGATTTCCCTGTGCGTCCCTAACATTTAAAAAACTTGTAATTTTCATCCGATTTCGTTAACATCGTTTATTTACCAGTTAAGTAGTCACGTGCACCTCATGAGAGGGACATTTATGTATTTTTACTCCTCACCAGGAAAAAAGAAAATGTAAATAAAAATTGTTCAATTGTCCAGAACAATCAAACATTATTCGATTGTTTTTTTATTCAAAGTTGATGCCCACTTAACGGGTATAACTAACGGCGTTAATGGAAGTGAATGAAAATGACAAGTTTTTAAAATGTTAGAAACACAGAGGAAAAAAATAAAGTTTTTGAATGAAAACGGTAAAAAACACCAAACTTTAAAGATGAAAATGACAATTAACTCTATTAATTAAAAATAGACTAAATTACAAATTTCATCATTTATGTTTGGTGAAAATTATGGAATGGGTCCTTTCGAAAAATGTCTTTCACTCAATGTCCTTTTTTATAAAAAGTTTTTACGTAATACGTCCTTTTTACTAACTGAGGTTAAATAATTCTGTTAAGTCAAGGGTATTATTGTCATTTTATTCATAAAGGACTATTTTTGTAAGTGTTAAAGTTTCTTTTTATTCTTTAATTCTATTCATTTTTTTCTTATATTATTTTTATTAATTGATTATTTAGCTTATTTATTTTATATAATATATATTATTTAATTTATCTATTTTTATTATATATATATATATATATATATATATATATATATATATATATTATGTAACACATAAAATTCCACTAATATTTATTAAACTATTTTAACTCTGATTAAATAGTTTTTATTTAATATAAAGTCATTTTTTAAACATATAGCTTTCTAACCGCTATATCTAAAAAAATCCATCATAATGTATTATTCATCTCATTCATCTTTAATTTTTTTTAAACCCTAAATGACATATCGATGTGATAATATTTTTTAATCACATTTATAGTACTCATTTTGATCCATTAAGATGACTCGACACATAAAGATGCTAATTAGAGCCCTTAATTTACCAAGAAATTAACATCTACAATCATCCGTTTAATTCTTTGTTTGTGTTATTTGTTTTTTTTTAGTGTAATTTTTACTTTTAGTATATTTAATTCTTAGTTTGTGTGAATTAAAAATGAATCATTTAGATTTTATTTTTAGTTAAATGATAGCATACTTAAAGATAATATCACAAAATCATAACTCCAAACTAACGATTGTTGAATAAATTAGCATCCGAAACTTAATCTATGGAAATAAAAATACTTCAATCGTGTGAAAGACTGAACAAAAATTTTCAACAGATAAATAAAATAAATTGATCATAATATTGATCGCAGATATTTAAAACAAATTTTAATAAAAATTGTTTTAGTTGTAAAAATTAAAAGAGACTACATGAAGTTTCTAAAAAAAAGTTAAATAGTGTTTGCAAAAATAATCAACAATCGTCGAAGGAGTAAAAACATAAGTCAATCACATATAAATGACAAAAGAATAAACAAAAAGTAAGTATATAAAATAAAACAATTAAAATAATTTTAAAATGATAAAAGTAATAATTCTAATCAAAGAAATGAAAACAAATAAATTTTATTAAATGTAATAGGTTTTTAATATAAACCATAACCCAAACTATTTATCACAGTTGAAATTTTTTTACGAAAATGATATTAAAAATCTTTATACCAATAGCCAAACTATTTAGCACAGTTAAAAATTTTATACCAAAAACGGTATTTAAATATTTATACCATAAGCCAAACTATTTTTAAAATTTTTTTAAACCAAAATGGTAATAAAAAAGGAAGAGTGAAATAATACCGATTACTAGTCTAAATTATATAACATGAAAAAAAAATTATTTTTAACCCTCTAATTTGTATTCGTACAATTAGAAAAGTAGATAAATAATTTTATAAACAAAAATTTATATATATATTAAATTAAAAAACTATTAATAAAAGTATATTTTATAAAAAATATCAAAAATAATAATTAAGTAATAAAATTTAAGATTATAAAATAAAAAAGTGTATTAAAAAGAGTAAATAAAATGAAAACATAAAGATAAAAAAGAGTAGTAAAAAATTACAGATATCGTCCTTTAAGCAATAAGAACAAAATGGTCATTTATACAAAACTAACAGAAAAATTTAACTTTTGTTAGTTGAAAGGACATAAAGCGTGATAAGTTTTCAAATAAAGGATGCTCAGTGTAATTATGAAAGTTTAAGGGCAAGATCCATAATTTTAAATATACTTAAAGGATAAAATTTGTAATTTACTCTTAAAAATATATATATCAACCTATCATATCACATTGATAAATGTATGCAAAACAAATACTTTCATTTTAAATACTCTATCTAAATATTTACTAACCTTTTAATGCATCATATCAAATTTCAAGGTTTCCTTTTAATTTAAGTCAAAGTTACAGATTTTGTCATTTAAGTTTTTTTAACGGCCAACGAATCCCATTTACCCGGTAACTCAGGTAAGGGAAACCCATCATACAAAGGTCCACTGTGGTAAAAGTGTAAAACACCTGGCCCACTTTGAGTATATTGTATCAAGTGAGACTCGAACTCATGACTTTTACTTTGAAAAACCATAAAATGCCTACTCTCAAACCAATTGATCTTGGACTCATTGTACAATAATCATAAACCTACAATAATATGTTTGGATGGCAAGTATTTTTTTGAATGTGAAGAACCTCAATTTGGATGACGATCAAGACTAAGAAGGTTAATCCATATGACGGACCAGCATCACCAAGGTAATGTCAGATTCTAGAAAAGGAACATTATATTAAGAATTTATGGATACACAAGCGAATTGATGCAAAATTTTTGTACCAACAGATGCATGCATCCTTACAAGCAAATTCAGAAAGTTGAAAAAGGAAAACTATGATACATAACCCATTATCAATAAATAGCCTAACTTCAATTTGAGAATAAAAAAGGAATTGTATTTAGATCTGATAGCATTCAAAATCTAGTCTATCAAATGTGATAGTTTGATGATACAACTCTTAAATTAAACAATTACTACAAAAGTATCAGCTGCACCAACTAAAAGATCAAACTATTACCTTCTGGTACATTTGATAGGGTATCATGGGCACAACGATTTCGTCAGTAGGTGTTTAGATCTTACTTCATTCAACATGATGTTGGGCTTTGCTACTTTGTTACACTATTAGCATGAAAATAAAAAATAAGGAAAACTGCAAAATCAGATCGACCATAATAATCAAGCTCTTTCAGCCAATTCAATTTTCAGTTTAACCAATAAGCAATCATGTCAACACATCTAGTGGATTTACTAGTTTTTCTTATCCTCACAAACAAATCTACAATCTTCTAATTTTCTAATGATCAAATATAACTATAACAAAACATAATAATCTTTGTCTCATACAACCGAAGGAAAAGCTATCGGAGAAGAAGGTGGGTACGTTGGGGTGTTATGGTAAGTTTATTTATTTTAAAACAAAGGAGTGCTTTGATAATTTTATTTCTTCCTTTTTCCTAGGTCTGTAAACGAGACGAGCCGGCTCGAAAATTTTAACGAGCTCATAACACCGGCTCGAGTTCGGCTCGTGAAAGCTCGAGCCAACTCGTGGCTCGTTCGAGCCGTCTCGATTAAATTTTATTTTTATTTTTTCACATTAATTTATATGAAAACACAAAAAATATATATTAGGGTTTTTACTTTTTGTTGGGTACTCCGTACTTAGGAGAACAAAGATCATAATTTTAAATATAAATAATTTACTATCAAGTTATATGTTTTTTAAATTAAATACTTAATGTTTTTAAAAAGAATCCATTTTTATTTTAAGAAAACCTTTTTAAAAATCCTAATATAAAAATAATAATCATAATAATAGTAGTGGTAATAATAATAATTATTATTATACTATATAAATATATATATATATGTATATACATATATTATATGCACCGAGTCACGAGCCGAGCCAACGAACCGAGCCACGAACCGAGCTAACCCTGGCTTGAGTTCGGCTCGTTTAGAATTCGAGCCTAGCCGAGCCAGCTCGTTTAGATACGAGCTTTTTTCGAGCTTTTCTCGAGCGAACTTCGAGCCACGAACTTTTTATACAGTCTTATTTTTTTCTTTTAGAATTAATTGCATAAATGCTCTCTTTGTTTTGATTGTATTATAGGTTTGATCCTCAAGAATATAAATTTGCAAGGATGGTCTGAAGTTTGGCAAGAGGTTTTACATTTAGTTTTCAACGTGGATGGATATTAAGTTTTGTATGCAACCCCTCACAAAACTTTGGACCATCAATTTGAGAACAATAACGTCCAAAACTTATGGAGATCAACAAACAAGGGAAAAAGAAGATATGCAACTTTTAAAACCAAATAACAAAAGATGCATGCATGAAAAATTAAGTTATCTACCTGCAGTTCACTTTAACGTTGTGTTCCCTAGATTAATAAACGAAAGAAAAGAAAAGAAAAGAAGTGAGAGGAAATTAATGAGAGAAAAGAAATTAAGAGAAATGAAATTAAGGAGAGAAAAGAAATGGAAAAAAAAGAAAAAACATTTTATTTTTTCGGTGTTCCAAAGTTCGAAAGAAATGAAAAGAAATTAAGAAATTTATGTGTTTAATTTCTTTTCTTTCCATTTCCTTCCACTTTGGAAGGAAAGTTAGAAAAAATTATTGAAAATTTTCATTTCATTTCTTTTCATTTCCTTCCTTTAAAAATCTCGGGAACACAAAGTTTTTTTTGTTTCCTTTCATTTCCCTCCTTAAAAAACTCGGGAACACAACTATTTTTCACTTTCCGCTCATTTTCTTCCATTTCTCTCCTTAAATGAGACTCGGAAACAGAGCGTAACTCTATAAAAATTAATTATTTTATAAGCGAAATCAAATGCAAATCAAATGTGATTATTTAATGATTACGTTACATACACTGTCATTGATAATAAAAGTGAAAGTTAAAAGTGTTACCAACTTACTTTCCAAATTAATATTATGAGTTATTATTCAACAGTCTATAATAATTTAAAATATTAAAGTTCATTTGTCTAAACAAAAACAGAAAGAAGAAGAGATGTGATGAAAGAGAAATTGTGAAGGACAGTTTGATGTTTCTCCTCAAATTCCACAGCCTACTCCGGCTATCGAAACCCTAATCATCAATGTCTTTTCTTATGATCTCCGGTAGTAGATCGGTGACATAAACCCTAGCTCACTTCCTAGCTTTTGCAGACCTTCATTTCTGATGCCATTTCTTTATAATCTCCCCTCTCAGTAATTTCACATAAGTTGTTTGTTAAATTGTTAAATCGTATCGTCCCTAAATGTAAGTATTGCTGTAACTTGTTGATTACCTTAAAAGAATTATTTTTTATTCAATAGTTTATTGTTGAATTTGTGGTAGAATCTAACTTGAAGCATGCTCCAATGTCAATCACTATTAACCCTAATAAATTCTGTAAAATTATACTAATATACCTGTTTCTTGTCAAATTAAATAGTGATATCAAGAATTCTGCAATTTGTTTTAATTTCTTTTATTGTCTGCAAATGATATAAACTGATTTTGATATTATATTCCAGGCATACATACATGTATATATAGACATTCTTTTAATACCCAACTAGTTAAAATCCAAAACGTGCGTTGCGCGTGAGATAAACCGACCGTAAACCATGGCTCAGATAATCCATCATAGCCGTACATGCATCACAGACTAAACAAACGTCTCAAAATCGAGTTCTAGTCACAACTGCAAACCACAGTGGGTCTACCATGCCAACTAAGAAATTTTATCAAATACCATCATGTCAAACACACACCGAAACAACATACACTTTACAATAATGATAGTAATAATAATCTAGTAGTAACCAGGCTCTGAACTGCTCTTTGATTGTGGCCACATGCCATAAAAGACTGTCAAGCCAATGACAACCAACACAGGTCTTGTGTTCCAATCATAGCCACGATAACAAACAATAGGAGAGAGGCAACAAAGGTGGTTGTACCACCACTGTCAATATAATCGCCGCCGGTTCCACCTCAAGATAAAAAAGTAGGCAGAGCAACAACTAACGTCGACACCATCGTCGGCTGCAACTGCTATCACCACAGACACCGATCGCCCACACTCTCCCCCAAAACCGATGCAACTGAAACATGGTAGATTTAAACAAGAGAACACAAGGACCAAAAGTGACACATCTCAAAATACCCGTGGTTAATACCCGCAAACCAACCTATTCATTTCCGTTTGGTAAATTAACATTATATAATATAATATAATTACACATAATAACATTTTTCTCAACCAATATTATATTAAAAATGTGAGAATACATATAATACACATCTATTCAATCACATGTTATCAAATTTCTTAATAACATCATCTAGAAACCATGAACCATAAGGAACAAAGTACAAAACTCCCAACTACAAATACGAGTCAATTACAAATGAATCATTACCAAAAATTAACAAAACATGATAAAATTCCAGAACCAAAAAAGGAGCATATCTTCCCTTTATACACTTGTTCTTTCTCATTCCATGTGCACTCAATACCATGTTAAATTATGCCAAACAAAGAGATCTTTTATCTCACATCTGAAAGATCTAAAAGGGCTACAAGTTAAGTCTTACTCTTTGTTCTTCCCTCTCTTCGCCGGTCGAATGACTCTCCCTCGGCTCTATACATCGCTTATATGGTACAAATCCCTTTATACACTTGTCTTTGTTGTCGTTATCGGCTCTATGTTGCTTTTTAAATGCTGATCGTTTACTTGCAACCAGCAAAAATGCTTTTTTTTCAGTGTCGCACGTGTTTGAACTCATTAATGTACCCTCATTTAGCTTTTCTGAACCACTTAGCTTTGTGGGTTCGATTGGTTGTGGCGCTGGGTAAGATACGCCTCCATGTAGACTCCACCAAGGTGCCATGGAAGTGAAAGATCCCGAGCATTCATCAAGAAACTGCATGTAGTACATGGGTGCTCCACACGGTAAATAACTAACTCGGCTTCCTTTTTGGTCTAGCATGCTTCAACGTCAATCACTATTAACCCTAATATATTATGTAAATTTATACTAATATAAATGTTTCCTGTCAAACTAAATAGTGATATCAAGAATTCTGCAATTTTTACAAACTTTTGATTTCTGTTATTGTTTGCAACTGATATAAACAGATTTCGATATTATATTTCCATGCATACATACATGTATATATAGACATTCTGTTAATACCCAATTACACATAAACATTTTTTTCAACCAATATTATACTAATAATGTGAGAATACATATAATACACATCTATTCCATCCATGTTATCAAAATTTTGATACGAATAACATCTAGAAACCATGAACCATAAGGAAGAGTACAGAACTACCAACTACTAACACAAGTCAGTTACAAATGAATTCATTACCAAAAATTAACAAAAAATGAGAAAATTCCAGAACCAAAAAAGGAGCATGTCTTCTCTTTATACACTTGTTCTTTCTCATTCCATGTGCACTCAATAGTCAATACCATGTTAAATTATGGCAAACAAAGAGATCATTTTATCTCACATCTGAAAAGATCCAAAGGGCTACAACTTAAGTCTTACTCTTTGTTCTTCCCTCTCTTCGCCAGCCGAATGACTCTGCCTCGGCTCTATATATCGCTTATATGGTACAAAACCCTTTATACACTTGTCTTTGTTGTTGTCACCGCCTTTATGTTGCTTTGTAAATGCCGATCGTTCACTTGCAACCAGCAAAAATGGCTTTTTTTCAGTGTCGCACGTGTTTGAACTTGTTAATGAACCCTCATTTAGCTTTTCTGAACCACTTTGCTTTGTGGGTTCAATTGGTTGAGGCGATGGGTAAGATACGCCTCCATGTAGACTCCACCAAGGTGCAATGGAAGTGGAAGATCCCGAGTACTCATCAAGAAACTGCATGTAGTACACGGGTGCTCCACACTGTACATAACTTGCTGGCATCAAGTTCTGTGGAATCGAAGTTACGATATTGCCCTCACATCGGTCAACCGGATCAGTTGGGCGGGTATCTGTTACCACCACTGTCTTCCCAAAAAGCTTCAAACTTTGTGTGGATCCAACATCAGGTGAACTTTCTTTTTCTTCACCATAAGATTCCAGTTTCTAAAATATCACCCAAAAAACGAGCATTATGCTTCTATTGCACATTACAAAACAAATTAGCCATAGAATACAAAGAAAATGTGTGTACCATTGGAGGTGAGGATTCATTTTCTTCTGGTGAGAGTTCAGGTTTCACACCATTAGCAGATGAAACAGCGGAGGAACCCGTGTTTGGTGAACCTGAATCACCAAGCCCAAAAACATCCGAACCACCTGCTGATAAAACCGAAGTTGGGGACTGGTTTTCTTGATCCGACCCTGATGAATTTGGTGAAGTTGACCTCTCACGTTGACTTCCCGTTTTGAGTGGAGCTGAAAGCTTACGAGGGTAAGGATGAATCGGCTTCCTTTTTGGTCTAGGAGGTGGGATCTCAATAGGTTTAACCTCACTCACATCACCACTAGTCGACTCACGAACCACCTAAACATATATATAGAAGTATAAAAAGATAAGTGAAAATCACCAAAAAATAAAAAAGATAGCAATTTTGATGCAATAGAATCGTCAGGGGACAAGTAGAGCAGCAGTAGACCTTTGAGAAAAATTTTTGGGCATGACTTCTAATTTGAACCGCAGTTTTCGTGCCCACATGTTCTGCAAATAAGGTAGTGTTTAATTTCAAGTTCTACGTTCAAGCTCGTATTATAACAAACATATGTATTAAAAATAAGCTCTAAGTACCTTCAATTTTACGCCAAGCTCGGCCATGTAGCCTTAAAGCTTCAAGAAATCTCTTGTGTTCTTCTTCAGTCCACCTTTCCCTTTGCTTCGTGATCGTGTATGGTTTCCTAACCTATTTGACAGTAAAAGCAATAGCATAAGAACACAAAACCGATAAAGGGTTCAAGTAATCCCCCATTTAGAATCACAAGAAGCAAATAAACCTTCGGGGTATAATCGTCAGCTGAAGTAAACTGGTTGTTCTTAACCGCATGCGATACAGAACCTTCACTAAGATCCTACAGTCAACAAGAAACAATACATCAAGATCAAAACAAAAGGCACTTCGATTTCAAATCAGCTCGATATCATGAATGAACAATGAAGGGAAACACAGATTTAAACTCGGATCAACCCTGTTCTTATTTATCATTTGTTCACATTCAAGAATCTCAAAATCAAAAACAAAAAATTGACTTGATTTATGCTATATGATCATGATCCACCAAACTAACAATCAATATAAATGGAAATAAATGATTAGCATACATATTTGGTCCTTGTATGAGCTTAAAACTGGTCACTGGTCAATCATCAAATTACCAAAATAATCCATGAACTCTCAGTATGAGTTTATGCAATATACATCATCAATAACAAAACTATGAACAAGAAAACATGATTACATTTGTACAAATTTAAGTTCTTTTTATAAATTTTAACATAATCTTGCCTCAATCAAAGCTCATTAAACAAAATGACTATGCTAATACAAAACCCTGTCTTTTTATCACATGAAACTAAATCAAGAACAAAAACAGAACAATAAAAACTAAATTACACAAATATCCAAATAATTGAAGTGGTTAATCTGTTAATTGAATATTTAGGGAGATTTCGACAAACCTCATCCATGCTTTCACACCCCATAAACAATTCTTCAAATTCTTCAACGTTTTCTCCAAAACTTCGTTTATCACAGACCCATCACTGGATCTAAACGAATCACAAAACAACTCAAACTCATCTGTTCAATCACACCCAACCCGACCCGAATTAAAACTCAGAACCAATCACAGCAAAGATCCCGAATCAAAACTCCCAAAACACCACTCTGTTTCAACAAACCACCGGAAAGTAGAAATTAGGGCTCCGAACAAGATTCCGACGGAGGAAAAACGGTTTCCGATGACCGGCGCCGGCCGGTGACAACAATAATCGGAAATTGAAACAATCGGCGAACATAAACAGATGGGAATCTAGAGAGAAAGATGAACAGAGGAGTGATGTTTTGTGTTGAAAGCTTGAAATCAAAGATATGAATTATGCAGTAAAAGGAAGAAAGCGAAGAGGGGGTGACACGTCAGAAAATAATTTAATGTTTTATTTATCTTTTTTATTTTCTATTTTTGGAACGATCTAGAATTGTGACTTTTGTGGCTCACGTTGAACGATGACCGCAACACGTGGCTGTTGTCTGTCGCTCACCAGAACGACGGCGTTTTTGGGGTTGTTTTAGGGACGCGAAAGGGGAACGTGAAATTGGTGTACATTAGTTTATGCAAGATGTACAAGTGAAGTTATGTTTTATTTGTTTTTATGAGTTTTTTATATTCGTGGGTGCTAAATTTAGAAATAAGTAAATAAAAAACTGGCGCGTGTTGGAGGTGATAAGGAGTGAGCCCCACGAGATGTTGGTATACGTGTCAAGATTCTTGTGGTTTGTACAAAGATCTAAATACATTGCTTTTTGGATTGTGTTATTATTATTTTTAAGCGGTTGTGTTACATTTTAATTAGACAATAAACATCTAACCTTGTTAGTTAAATGTTTTTCAATTTCATTTTCTAACCCGTTTTGCTATTGAGTTCCTGGTATAGTTAAATGTTTTTCGATTTCATTTTCTTTGTAAAACCTATTGAATAAACTGTTACAAAACTTTAGACTATTATCAGTCTTTAGAATTTTACTTTCTTTTTTTGTCTATGTTTCAACCAGCATTTTCATTCTTCAAACCTATGAAATGTTTCATCTTTATACAGTAATATATACACCTAGACTCTAATGGTCATTAGTTATTGACAAAACGTATCAACCTCCGTCTAAGGAGCAAGTCCTTGCAAGGTCGAAAGATACATGCACATATTCTAGCACTTCATTTGCGGTATGCTTATCCTTGCTAACTTCACCCTCTATTGCCTTCCCAAAGATACAATGTTCACAGAAGCCATCATTGATATTCCCAATGACTTGCTACTTCTTCAACTCTACTAACCATTAATCACTTATGTTATCGAATCTCATATGCTATAACATAGCTCTTGTTGGGACATGTTTTTTAAAACAACAGAACAAACTAAGGCCTTTTCATCTAACATGTAGATATTATTACCTTTTCTAGTACCAAATAAGACTATCAATGACCCCTTAATAACTTTGACTTACCATTTCTCAAGTAGAACCATCATTTTCAAATGTTTCAAGAGAGATTAGATTCCTTTTCATTTTAAGGATATACCTTACTTGATAAGGTTGAATTCAACTCCATTTTCAAGTATAAATGTGAACCAATCCCTTTGATCATGCAAGGCATATCATTACCTAACTAACTGTACCCAAATCTTTCATCTTGATTTTACTAAATAATTCTATATTAAGGGTCATATGATGATTTTACTAAATAATTTTTATTAAGGGTCGTATGATAAAGAGCAACCTAAACTATGATTCACTCTTGAGTTGCATTATCATTTGAGACTATTAAAACATTTTCACTTTCATATCCACCAAAGGTTCCATCTACACACAAACTTCCTTGACTTTTGAATTGATTTGTATTATTTTGCCACCTTCTTTTATCTGGAGATAAAATAGTAAAACACACATTACATTAGACCAGACAGACAAAAAAGAAAACAAGCTAAGGTGTGAAATACTAAACGAGGACAATCTTTCTTGAGATGTTCTCTGAGTTACCGATGTAATATCTCCTTTTAGATCTTCCCTTAACAAACAGGCCATCACCATTCTCATACTTTATATCAGACCTTCTTTTTAGCTCTTTAGATTAATTGCTGCCAAAACTTCTTCCATTGATAAGGACTTCCTTCTATACATGAGAGTATCCATAAAGTGCTCATAATTTTGGGGCAGAGACGTCAAAAATATGATTGTTTGATCTTCATCTTCTAAAACAACTTTAATATTCTCTAAATCAAGAATCAACTCATTGAACTCGTCTGTATGATCATCTAAAGTCTTACCAGGTGCCATTTGAAATGTATACAATTGTTTCCTCAAGTACAGCCCGTTCGCTATTAAGTTTGGTCCAAATAGTTGCTGCCGTTTTATATTTGGATACTTCCCTCAACACTCAATCCGCTAAATATATTCACATATTTATGTATATATACATGTAACATACATAATGTGAGAGATGATAATCAATGAATAGTAGGCAACTTTCGTTACAAAAATAGACTGTTTGCACGACTCGAACACCAGATCAGGTCACATGACAACAACAGTGAACAACCAATCGACCTCATGACACTGTGAAAAGAGACATAACTACAAAAGGAAAATCAAAACCTATTTTCTTGAAATCCAAATATAACACAAGCTCTAGTCATTATAGATGATCAACTGATGAAAAGAAAGATGAAATGGAAGCATGTGACAAAAATAAGAAATTGTTGAATCTTTTGAGAGAAAACAACACCCTGTGAAGTATAGAAGTAGTAATAGGGGTAAGAATAGTTCTTTTGTCCAATGCCATCAGTAGGTTGAATCTGAGTAGAAGGGACAACCACCAGCTTGGGCGGCGGAGGCGGCGGCGGTGCATTGGTGCCCATTGTGATGTAAGATGGTGGTGGACATGATTTAGCATGTTGGTGTGGTGGTGGTGGTGGTGTAGGTGGTGGTTGAGAGTATGATTGTGGTGGTGTTGGATGGTATATAGGAGTTAGATACGGTGGTGGCTCTGAGTGACCGGCTGATGGAGATGGCGGCGGCTTTGACTCAGCCGATGGTGGCGGTTTTGACTCCGACGATGATGATGGTGGTGGTGGTGAACATATTAGAGGGCAGGTGCCACACTCACTGATGCAAAGTACGTTTGCATCTGGTGTGGGTGATGGTGTGACTCCATGTATGAAGACTAATAGGAAACACCATGCAAGAGTTGTTTGAAGTTGTTCCATATGCATAAGCTGTTGTACTTTGTGAGGGTGGTGGTGTGTTAGAAAACATGGTGTGTTTCACTTGTGTTTGTGACTTTATAGGCTCACGTTGAGTGTCTTTGTAATAAAGCTTTTAGTTCTAGACTCTTTTGTAACCCTTTTCTAGACTAATTTAATTAGTAACTTGTACATCATGCAATGCAAAGTGTACATTGTTTAATGATTCAATACTTAGCTATAGTTATTTGATAATTCACATTTGAATATTTATTCGTTACAAAATAATATTCTTAATGGTTCAATACTTAGCTTCATGAATACACTATATGTTTTAATGTTTTAACAAAAAATAGATTTACCTTATAAAATAAGATGATATTTTATGATTATATGCATGTATATGTAACAATAAATATTTGTATAAAAGAAAGTTGGTTTCTAGAATGCTATATGGATGCTTCTCTCTATATACAATCTAGCTTTTGTTGGTAAGTTCTGTCACACTTTATGCTTTCTTCGTTTTGTGCACAACATATATGCTTTCCTTAAAGATGTCTATTGTGCATCGAATCCTTTCTAATACTTTTATATCATCCAAAGAATCTTAATCTTTGATGTTACTCGTATGTTAAACTAATTACTACTTTATTTGAAACGAAGGTTCGAACTTGAATTATTAGATAATTAGAAGATCATTTTAGCCACTGAATAACATTTAGAAAAAGACTGAAATCTTTTTTTTCATGTCTATTTCACTAGTGAGTTATAAATGTTTCATTCTTATGCTTGTTCCATAAGTAATGGTTAAACAACTTTTTTCACTAGGTTAATGGAACTCAACACCTAGAACACATTGTTTACACCTTGAGCGTGATTTGAACCCGAGAGTCCAAGACCTCGGATCATGACAAAGTCTCGCCTCATTAGACCGTACATCTTTCTTGGTATGTCCCCGGGACCCCGGGACATTGGCTTACCTCCACTTGTGTTTATACATGATTTTTCCTACTATACGGAGGAATTGGTAAAAGATTGTTCTGCTTCGGGCCTATATATCATCAGTTTTAGTCAACGATACTTCTACAAAGGAGCTTCAAATTCAAGGGGGTCCGAGACAAAAAGATCTGTTCTCTCCTCTTTCTTATCAGATTATGTGTACTGGTTTATTTAGTTAAAATGCCACATAGGCAAATACGAATTTATTAAAATCATTTTAAATCAAGTGTAGTAGGTTTAAAGCTCTTATTAGTTAAAAGTGAGGAAAAATGAATTCATTCATCTCTTTTAACGTCCGTTAATGGTTTGGCTAAAAATGAGTTTGAAGCCACTCTTTTAACGTCCGTTAAGGGTTTGACTAACGTAGTGGCTTTAACACCTCAATTGTGTCCACATCAGCAACTTTGGAGCCCCCTAGGCGCACCACTACTACGTCTAGTCTCATTGCAATGGAGGCTTTAATTAAATGCGGTAGCTTCCAAAAAAGCATCATTGTCAGGTTTATTCCATGGGGTTAATCTTCCAAACTGGGAACAAATTGTATCATGTCTTATATGCTAGCGATGAGTAATCAAATTTGATTCAATACAAAGCTGAAAACAAATTAATCAAAATCCATATATAAAGAAATTGGCAGCACAATCAAGAAGACATGTTGCCGGAAAATTCAAGATGAAAGAACGGGTCAAAGAAGAACACGAAGGTTGATGGAGTTAAAGAAGATGACTAAATTAACTCGAATTCGATTTGATTCGATTCGATGAACAATAACGGGCTTACTTGTGTGACTTATTCCTTTTTATTGTTTAAACTAGCTGGAAATAAAAATTGCAAGCTGTATGCTGGACTATTATTCATGGAGGAGGGTGCCTTACAATGGTTGTGGGATTGGAACAAAGCACCCTTTTCAAACCGGTTCTTAATTAAACCAGCTGTTATGAGTACCGGTTTGCGTTTAAAGCAAGTTCGTTTCGGTTTTGACCCGTGTCGCTACTGAGGAATATAAACCGATTACGAACCTACGTCCCAAAACGCTTCCTATAGGTACGATTAAGATGGGCTCGATTAAGATAACATCTATCCCGGGGGTGCGGTCCCGGCTGGGAAAGGGATACATGAGCCCGATTAAGATAACATCTATCCTCCGAAACAGGGTCGCACATTTGCCGTTAAAAAAAAATACGAGTTCTGAACCGGTTAGGTTGAAGGTTCCAAAACCGTTTTTTTTTTCTTTTAACTCTCTTTTTGTAGTGGTTTATGGTTTCATTACTGGGCCCTGTCTTTTCTAGCCTCGAAAGTGCGAGTAGGGTGGTAGAGCCCAATGACCCAATGTTTAAAATATATTTAAAAGATTCAATTTTAATTGGGCCAAAATGGATAAGCTTAACCCATTCACAAAAAATTTGGTTTCTTAAAATTATAAAATAATTTAGGAAGGACCAAGTAAATGTTATTTCAAACAAAATATTATGGTTCAGGTTACTAAATCTTAAAAGGTAAAATGGAAGTAACTACAATTTGTTAATGCATATCATGGCAAAAAGATAATCATGTGACTTAACTAAATGGAGCTTTTTTTTAGTTTAAAGTTTTAATTTTAATTCTAATTATTTTTTTCCTGTGCTCCCTCCGAATTTAAGTATATTTTATCTTCTATACTTATGTATTTGTTTATTTAACCAACTCATCATTGCTGTTGGTTTTTATTTTTATCTTTTAACTTTTAAATTCTGTGCTTTATAAAATTTTACTTATACTGTTGCGATGTGTTTGCTTTCATTTATATTTTAACTAGACCTAGCAATTTGGACCCAAGTGGGTATATTTGGGTTGATTTGGGTAGTAATAATGAAGTAATGAGTTAGATTGGGTTAAGCTATATTTTTAAGAAGGTCAAGTTGGGTAACTCTAAAACTAGAAAAAATTATCAACGGGTCAAAATGGGTCATAAAAAATAAGGAACGGGTCAGGATGGGTTGATTAGATTTTCTCATAACCCATCTTTCTCCACCTCATCTTTTCTCTAAAATCCACACGACTACATGATAGCGATAAACATGTTGGATTTATGAACGGGTCAAGATCGGTTTACGGGTCATATGAGATGAACGGGTCGGCAACCGGACGTCATAAACTGGAGCTGCATGATGGGGGTTAAAGACTACAATATAACTGCACAACCCACGTCTACCATCACCATGCAGTTTATCTTTTTTTATTTTTATTTTATAACTATTTGCTTAAAGTTTTAATTTTAAATGTGTTTGTCTAGTTGTACCTTAAGGTAGGGTTGTTCAAGAGCCGAGCCGAACCGAACGGACCTTTACTCGTGCTTGGCTCGTTTTCAAACCGAATCGAGCCGATCGGCTCGTTTACAACTGAGCTGAAAATCGAACGAGCATTTTTCGAGCGGTAAATTTTCGAACGAGCGGCGAACAATTTATACAACCAAACTATTTTGTGTGTCATACGATTTATACAACATCGAATAAGATTTAATGACTTAAAAACCAGCCACATTTCATTGCATAATATTCTCATGGATGACAATACGTTGTGGTTGACGATAAAGTTAAGGTTGTATCTGATAAGGCGAAGAACATATTGCAGATAACGATGACGATGAGTGCAGGAGATGATCGAAAAAATATCTCTTAACGACTTAGGATTTCACTTTTATGTTTAATGTAGAATTCATTATTAGGTTGATTGATCAATTGTGCATAAATATAATTATATATTTGTATAAAATGGGTCAAATCTACTAGAGTGTTACGTATAAACTATATGTACATAGTAATTCGATCCGAACCGAACCAAACCAAACCGAGCGGATCTTTGCTCGTGCTTGGCTCGGTTACAAACCGATCCGAGCCGATCGGCTCGTTTACAACCGAGCAAAAATTCGAACATGCATTTTTCGAGCAAAAATTCGAACGAGCATTTTTTGAGCAAATTTCGAACGAACGTCGAGCGAACGTTGAGCGGTTTGAACAACCCTACCTCAAGGTATTAGAGTAATACTTAGTTATATTGCCTTGGGATTGATCTATGTATGGAATTGTTAATCAATGTGGTTTTTTGAGTCTAACCCATTTTGACCCAACTCATCCTGACCCAAACCCATCCTGACCCGAATCCATTCTAACCCATTTTTAAATTAGTACATTTTGACCCAAACCCATCCTAACCCGAACCCATTCTAACCTGGCACCCGACCCAACCCGATCCGCCCATCTTGCCAGGTATAAATTTTAACATAAATTTCATTTAAAAGATGTTGTGCATCACAGTTTACAAGTAATCAAAGCATGAATATACATGCTCTCAAAGCTTGCTTAAGGTTTCGATTCCTTTATAGTTCTTTTTTATCCCTACACCTTTTAAAGTATGATTTTTTATAAAATCCAAATTCATACGTACGTATTTATCAATGTTTTTTTCATTGAAAATTGTGTATTTTAATCAACGTTTTGGTGTGAATGTTTTTACGACTTTAGTTTTACATAAATTTTCGAATATTATCAATAGACCTGCTGTAACTTTTTATATACAATTTTGAATGTTATTAAGGTTGTTTCTTTACACGTCTAATCATGTGATAATCATATGATTTAATTTAACGATTCAAACTAACGACTATTAAACTAGAGAACAAAAGGTGAAACAAATTATAGACATAAAAATTGTCGAATGTAATTATCAAATATAAAGATTGAAAATGGAAATTAGCTATAAACGTAAAGGTACTTTTCTCTAATTTATTTTAAAAAAACCTTTAAAATTGATGTAACGTGGACGTGTAGAGGCCATGACCTACCGAAGTGGCACGACGTCGTATTGTCACTTTTCTCCCAGTTGACCCGGTGGGTGGGTCCGGAAAACGATTTGGTCCATATTGTAATGTTTACAGAACCATTCACGTGCTGCCACGTGTATATTAATCCTCAGTTGAACATTGTGTGTGATCTCAGATTCTCATGTCGATACTCTCGATAAGCTTAGCTTTCTCCTATTGGGTACCAATTCTGAGTGTAACCAAAAGTACCAATTGTATACTTATCGTGTGGCCTACAATATTAATGGAGCCTGAGAAAAATATTATAAAAGTTTTTTTAACTACTATAGATCTTTTCTTAATAATAAATATAGTGAGAGTATAAGCTATTGATGAGGTATGTAAAGGTGAGATGAATGTAGACTTTTCTTTTACAATAGAAGAGAGAAAAATTAGTCTTAGTAGGATTCTTTTAACAGAAAGCTGTTGTGAGAAATGTAACATTAAGATACAAGCATATATTTATATAGTAGGTTAGAAAATAAGTATATTGCACGAATTGAATAAAAAATAAATATTAATTAATAATGATAGTTTATAATTAATTGATAATAGACATAAATTTGTAAATATTTAAAAAATTAATATCACTATTTAATAGGAAAGAAAAGCGGAGAAGTAATTGTTATGTAATTACCAGAGAGTGACTTGTGTCTCGTCATTTAATAAGAGAAAAATACGAAAAAGTGATGATAAGAATGCACTAGAGTGTGACACTTGTCTCATCAAAACCTTTATTTATTATAATGTATAGATATAGATGTGGTTATTGTATAAACCTTTATGTGGCATGGGACGAGGAGGGGTGTATGCGTTTGCATCATAATTATGCACATATTACACAATCATGTATAACTAATTACGTAAATAAATTATGATGCTTATATATATAATTATGTAACTTATATGGTACTTACACAACTTATGTTTATAATTATGCACAAACAATACGCATGTCATACACATTATATATTGACTTTTTTATAAAACAAAGCAATTTTTTTAAACAAAGTCTAGCAATATTAAACTTAGATTAAAGATCATAAATACTTGATTTAAAATGTATTTAAAAAAAAGGTATAAATTTTTTTAATGTACGTTTAAAAAATTAAGTGAACTTGTAAAATGTCAACGATTTTCGGACAATCTAATTTTAGCACTTCAGACTTTATCATATGTGAATATTAGTAACATGACAACCTCCATTAATCTTAACTATTGATTTTCTATATTAATATCCCATATCACTCTCCGTGTCACTTATAAAATCACTTTGTATTTAAACAGTCCCCAATCTCTCTCTATATATATTCACAAGTAAGTTAATTTATTTTATATTTACTCATTTGAAACTTTGACTCATCTTGTTTAAGGGAAATAAACTAAAATCCCATTTTTTAATATATTAGATTAAAAGTATATTTTAAGTATCAAAACAAATCTTAAATCATAAAGTACAAATAAGTGGACCAACTATTCTCTATGGTGACGGCTTTTGTTGTTATTAAGGAAAAACAAATTCATTATGTATTCAATGCAAACCATGAAAAAGGAAGGGCGGAGGAAGAGACACAATAGTTGATGTAACAAGGAGAGTGTAAATATACAAAAAGCGAAAAAAAAAAGTGTTTAAATTTTGAATCAGGAGAATTTAAGTGATTATGTGAGTATGATAGAGAGTATCTGCTATAACATTCTGATACGAAAAGTAGCATAGTTTTACGAGTCAGATGTTTAAGGTTTATTTCTATTAAAAAGCGACTTTCTAATACTCTTACTAGTCCTTCTAAATTTACTAATGTTTAAGATGTAATATGTGCGAGGAGTCTCTACTTATCTCGACACCACACTGGTGAAGAGCTAGAATTGATCTTGTGATGAGTCCAACACAAGCCCGTGACACTAAACATATAATAGAAGGAAGGGTGATCGATGTTTTATCAGGATAAAAACATAACATGATGCTTATCAAGACAAGCTCGTGACACTAAACTATAGAAGAAACCCTATAGGCATTGTTCCAACACACTATATGTTCAGACTAGTGAAACCCAACTTTATAACACCTTTACAACCCAAATAAATCAACAATAAAATAGGATCTAAAAGTATGTAAGTTGATGTGGTAGAAACTTGGTAAACGATGTTGGTTCTTTTAGAATGTTTTTAATTCACTGATATTTTAAAGCGACCTATAAAAATACTTAATATGAAAGTAATAACACGATTTAAAAGTCGATCTAGAAAATTATCTACAATATAACTTACAGGAGACATGCATCACTAACAGTGTTACATTAGGCAATAATGGTGCAAGGTAGATCACAATCTCAAGCCCTAGATTATGAAGCTAACATGCTCGTTACGACATTAGCAACCTTATGATATCCAGCGTCACATTTGTCGTTTAAAGTTTAATATGCTATTCGACCAATTGAACATATGAGCTCTAGGTTTACAGTCTTCCTTAGTCTATGAACAAATTGAATGTATTTTACTTTATGGAATTAATTAGAACCATAAAAACTTTGAGAGGAATGCATACATATAAATGCTTCATACGTAAGCTACGGGACATACGAGAAAATTCTCGTATATAAGGAAGCAAGTCAATAATTTCCCTCTTAGAATGACAATATAATTGTAATGGGTCCAGTCTATTTGGACCATTGGTTCATGGTTCATGGTTATTTTCCTAATTTCCTCCATTGTGTGATGTTGAACCATTAAGCCTATATTTAATGGTTGGTGCCTCTTTAGACAACGCTTCTTTCCCTTTTCTTTTTTGTACTTTTTGATTGTCTATTTATTTTCTTAATCACAATAAAATCATCTACGTCACATTTAGTGTCTTGAAATTGATACTTTATATGTTGTTAGGCATATGGCATTTTCCTTGGTACAAAACTTTGTTCGTTATGTTTACAGATACCTAATTAGTATCATGTAGTGATTTGAAGGAATAGATTTGAAAGAGATCCTTAGGTGTCTCTCGGTAGATTCGAACAATTTAAACTTGATTGTGAGATTGATAAAATTAAATTAAATGACTGTACATACTAAAACAAGTGTGAGACATTTACGAGTATACTGTTTTTTATAAATAATAAGTACATGATTTCAATATTATCGATTTTCAAGTATATTTATATGTTCATATATGTATGTATGTATGTATGTATAGGGGCCGATTCAAGTACAAAACGTGGTCCGCCTATAAGCGTTGGGAGCAACGATATGATAACACGTGTACATGAGTTGGTTTATGGCCGGCGCGATAGGTATGTGTGTTCAGTCATAACTCTCAATAGATTTGAATATATAGAACTTGAGTGTTTGATTAATCAAATTAGATTAGTAGAATAATGTAATACACTATAGATACTAATGTATGTGTGAAACATTTATGATTCTAGTACCTTTTTAAGTACATGATTTAAATCTCATTGACTTCAAATCTATTCATATGTTAATATGTATGTGTGTATATATGTCTGTTGAGACCGATCACGGCACAAAACAAATTTCGTCTAAGAAGCACAGAAGCAACAAGGTAGGGGTGTTCATCGGTTCGGTTATCGATTTGTTCGGTTTATTTGGGTTCGGTTTATTCAGTTTAATAAGCATAACCTTAAACCGAACCGAATTGGGAATATGGCTAACCGAACCGAATTGGTTAAAAACCAAATTCAACCGAAAAAAATCGAATTCACCATTTGTTTATATGTTTAAACGTTGTTAACATTAGATTACTTGTATGAGAATCACTCTCCATATATATTTTGTAAAAAATATATATCGAACAATTAAACTCTTGAATTGTTAACAATCTCGTTTTCTAAAAATATAAATAGTCAACTTTGACTTTTTTAAGAAATCAGATTTGAGACTAAGTTTTGGTAATTGGAGTTGGGCTAGCATATTAAACTTAGTTACTTGGCTTATATAAAACCACCTTGAAAATTTTGGCTTGAGAAGTTAAGGTTAAACTTACAATTATAAAAAAATATATAAATTATAACATATTGAATTCGGTTAACTCGGTTAAACCGAATAAACTGAACAAACCACATTCAAAAATTACCCCGAACCAGAACGAAAACCGAATTCCTAATTCGGTTTCGGTTACAAACCAATCATATACACAAGTTACTATCGCTAGGGCTGCAAACGAACCGAACGAACACGAACAAGACGTTGTCCGTGTTCATTCGTTAAGAAATAAACTTGTTCATGAACTGTTCACGAACACTTACCGAACGAGATTTCTTGTTCGTGTTCGTTCATTAAGAAAATGAACATGTTCATGAACTGTTCACGAACACTTACCGAACGCAAATGAACACAAACAAAAGCAAACAAACACAAACAACTGTTCATGAACATGGCGAACACAAAGAAGCTCATGATTCCTTGCGGCAACCACTGGAATATTACAGAACGATCTAAAGAGGGTCATAGCTTAACACAAACGAATACAAATTATTATATATTTATTTTAGAATAAAATTTATATTTTTTATTACAAACATTACACAAAATCAACAAAACATAAATAAGTAGTTAACATAAATATCAAGAAATACTTGATGTAATTGCCATTAATATAACTGATGCAAAAATTAAGATTATAAACGAACACCTTAACGAACATAAACGAACACATTATCGAACTTTCACGAACGAACGTTAACGAACACATTATCGAACGTTCACGAACATAAATGAACGAACGTGGCTTGTGTTCATGTTTGTTCGTTTAACTAAACGAACGAAATTTTCTTGTTCGTGTTTGTTCAATTACTAAACGAACGAACATAAACGAACTTCCCGCCGAACGGTTCACGAACAGTTCGCTGAACGTTCAGTTCGTTTGCAGGCCTATCTATCGCACATAATTGTACAATGCAAAAGATATCTGCATTGTTCTAAATAATATAACCTCACAATTATATCATATGAAATCATTACACTTTATGAAAAATCTTATTTTATCTTATCTTACTACTATAATAAAAGAGTAACTTGAGATGTCACGTGGCAGCACGACAATCATGTTAACCAAAATTTTCTTGTTTCTCTCTCCTATTAAATAATTACATTAATTACTAACAATATTATTTTACACTCTTTAAATTTAATAAATTCAAAAAAAGATCTATTTATTAATGTTATTTCTAAATAAACTAATTTTTATAAAATAATAATTTTTTCTAAAGCATAATTTTTTTTAAAAAAATACGAAATATGTTATTTTAGATTTAATAAATAAAAAAAGATCTATTATTAATATTATTTCTAAATAAAAAAATTTATTAATTTATTATAAAATAATAAATTTTTCTAAAGCATAAAACTTTTTAAAAAATATGAAATATTTTAAAAATAGTATTTTTTAAAAATTAAATTTTTAAAAACCAAAAATAATTATATTTGGAAGTTATAATAAGAAAATTTTTAAAAATAAAATTTTTATACGGTTTGTTTTAGAATAATATGTTTATTTTTTATTTTAAAAAAAAATAAAAATAAAATTTTAAAAAGTTGATATCATTGTTTTATTATTTATAGTAAATTCTCATACGTAATTTCAGTTATCTCATATCTTAGAATATTATTTTATAATTAATAAATTTTATTATATTAATATTTTATTTATTCAAATCGTGTAATATACGAGTTTATTAAATGTAGTGAAACATATTGTTGAATTATTCTAGTAACAATTACAGTTATTCTCAAAACACAATCATATGGCTCACAAATTCCAGAAGTGAGAAAATAAATCATATATCATATTGGATAGGGTTATACTAAAAAAAATTAATTTAAAATTTTTAATAAGAATTATATCCTTGACACGTTTCCTTCTTTGTGTAGAAAGATTTCCTTTTTTGTGTGATGTTTAACCATCAATCCTATATTTAATGGTTGGTAACTCTTTAGACAATGCTTCTTTCCCTTTTCTTTTTTGTACTTTTTGATTGTCTATTTATTTTATTAATCACACTAAAATTACTACATCAAAATTAATGTCAAAAAATCGATACATTATATGTTGTTAGACATATGGCATTTTCCTTAGAACAAAACCCTGTTCGTTATGTTTACATATACCTAACTAGTATCATGTAGTGATTTGAAGTAATAGATTTGAAAGATATTATTAGGTATCTAGATTGATCAAATTAAATTAACAGATATTATTAGTATATTCGAACAGTTTGAACTTGATTGTAAGATTGATCAAATTAAATTAACACACTGTATATACTAGAACAAGTGTGAGACATTAATGTGTCTACTGTATTTTATAAGTACATGATTTGAATCTTATCGATTTTCAAGTGTATATGTGTGTGTAAGTGTGTGTATAGGGGTCGATTCAAGTACAAAGCGGGTTCCGCCTTATAAGCGTTGGGAGCAACGATGCGGATGACACATGTACATGAGTTGGTTTATGGCGTGATAGGCATATGTGTTCAATCATAACTTTGAATAAATTTAAATAGGGTTATTGGATTTCAATAATCTCAACTTTTATTTATGATCGGGATTATCCCAACTCAGAAAATGTTTATAGACACTCTCAACTTTGAGTTTATTTTCCTCCAACGAATACTTACTAGCTGAAAGTTAACCCTCGTCAGTTTTTTTGATGAAATGGGGCCAACTTTAAGCCATTTTTCAAGTTTGTCGCCCAACATCTATCAAGTTCGTTTTTTGATATCTAATTTTTATCATCACCTGCAATCTACCTTCAACGATTCAAGTGGTTCAGACCAGTAGGTGAAGATTGACGGGTTTCAGGGTGCAAAAGTTTCAGATTAACGGACCTGATGGTTGATTTCAACTTTCTTTTTAGTGTTTTGGCCATATAAGTAATCTATGTTATCAAAAAACTAACGGTGTTAACTCTCAGTTAGTAAGATATCGTTGGAGGAAAATAAGCTCAAAATTGAGAGTCTTTTTAAATATTTTCTGAGTTGGGATTAATCCCGGCCAACAAATAAAAATTGAAATTATTAAAATCCAATAACCTATTTAAATATTCTGAACTTGGTTGTTTGATTAATCAAATTAGATTAATAAAGTATAGATACTAATGTATGTATTAAACACTTATGAGAGTCAATCTAGTATCTTTTTAAGTACATGATTAAAATCTCATCGAATTCAAATCTATTCATATATAAATTTGTATGTGTGTATATATGTGTGTGTTGAGACCGATTACGGCACAAAGCAAATTCGTCTAAGAAGCACAAGAAGTAACGAGGTGGTGACATGTATGCATGAGTTGGTTCAATCCACAAAAAGGTATTTGCATCCAATTATATACACAAAGTTATATCACACATAACTGTACACTGCAAAAGATATCTGCATTATTCTAAATAATATAACATCAAAATTATATCGTACGGAGTCATTACACTTTTTGAAATATGAAATATATTCTTGAATTATTCTAGTAACAGTTACAATTATTCTCAAAACACAATTAAATGGTTCACAACTTCAAGAATTGAGAATATAAATAATATAATCATATTTTCTAACTTGGATTTATAATATTACTAGGTTAAGACACATGTATTACAATGATGAAATAAATATAACATTATGAAATCGTTAGTTTTTATGAAAAATTTGTATGTTAGATGCTATCAGCCATTATTAAAACAAAAAATTATAAATATCTAAAAATTATAAATAACAAATAATAAAGATTAAGAATTATAAAATATGATATAATTAAAATCTTATAATTTACTAAATCTTAACAAATTATTAGCATAAGAAGATTTAAATTTTAAATATATAGTTATTTAGTTTATTTACTTAAAACTCATCTATACTACTATATATGTATTTAGGAAAGATACAATTGTAATTGTATTCAAATTGTAAGACACCTAACACAAATTTTTAAGCACAAATATACAAGTGTGTTATGTAATAGTTCCTAAATTGCCCTCATTAAATATACTTCTTCTAATTAATACATTACTTAATTCACTAAATTAAGTATTATATTATTAATAATGATTTTAAAATAATAATTTAATTTACATTTACTATTTATATATTTATAACTATATATTATTAAAATTAAGTATTATCTTATTTATATACATAAGTATATAATTACTAAGTATTACATAGTTATAATAATAATAATAATAATAATAATAATAATAATAATAATAATAATAATAATAATAATAATAATAATAATAATAATAATAATAATAATAATAATAATAATAATAATAATAATAACACCCAAATATAATTAATGTTTAAGTCAGTTCGGGTTAGATTGTGTTCTTCAAGTGAGACTCGGTGACACCCATCGCATCGCGCGGGTCAAACCACTATATGATAAATATATCTTAGGATGATAAGAGAGAAATTTCATTCAAAGTGTAAGACGCCTAATACAACATTTTAAACATAAAGTACAAGTATAGTTCAACTTTTGCCCCCTATTTAATTAACTTCTTCTAATTAATCTATACTACTATATAAAACATTTAGGAAGGATACAATTATAATTTTATTCAAATTGTAAGACAACTAACACAAATTTTTAAGCATAATATGCAAGTGTGTTATGTAATAGTTCTTAAATTGCCCTCATTAAGTATACTTCTTCTAATTAATACATTATTTAATTCACTAAATTAAGTATTATATTATTAATAATGATTTAAAATAATAATTAAATTTACATTTACTATTTATATATTTATAACTATATATTATTAAAATTAAGTATTATCTTATTTATATACATAAGTATATAATTACTAAATATTACATAGATATACTAATAATAATAATAATAATAATAATAATAATAATAATAATAATAATAATAATAATAATAATAATAATAATAATAATAATAATAATAATAATAATGTAACATCTCATATTTTTATTAATTAAAAGTTAATCTTGTTATTCTTATAAGGGCTATTGTTGCCAATCTTGAAATTTATGAGTTATTTATGCATATTCCTTAGTTGTCATTAAATTTTAATATATAAAAGTTAATAAATAAAATATTAAATCGAATGATAATAATAATAATTATAATAATAATAATAATAATAATACTAATAATAATAATAACTAAAATACTAATAGTATAAACAATAACAATTAGTAACTTATAAAAGTTTTAAAAAAAAAGAATAATGTTTAAAACTTAAAGTTTATCTAAGTTAAGGGGGTGTTTTGTTAATTTTGAAACTTAAAATAAGAGTTTAAAGCATAAATTGATACAAAGCGAACTAGAGGGACCATTTCTGTAATTAATTAAAAACAAGCCCAACCCACCGCCCTTCACCCCGATTTTCCGGCCGCCGGCCGGCGAAGCTCCGGCGCGGCGCCGGCAAGGCCAAAAACGGCCGTTTGACCTTCAATTTCGAGTCCGAAAGATGCCAAAAGCTTCGGGAAAACGTTTCGAGCCATTATGTGCACTTTAATTTGAGTTTAAAAGCTGATTATGTGTGTCGTTCGAGCTATGTAACCGTCGACATCAAGTTCACAACCGTTGACAATTAAATCTCAATAATAATCTAATTAATCGAACATGAACGATCATATACCTGTTCCTAATCGAAATCAATCCTCAATTTCACCTGGAATCAACACAAAACCCACATTCGATTCTCCCTTTGTCGTGAACCTGCAAGCCAATCGAAACCTACTTTCCGAGCGTTATTAACTTCGATTGATCGAGGGCATTACATCAAGAACCATATTCAAAGCTAACTGCAAGTTTAATTGGGTTTTCATTGAGGATTGCTCATCCATTGGATACTACGACCGCGACTTGTTCATCGTTGGGTTCACCTTCAATTCGAATCTGTTCGGGTAAATTACATACATGTATATGCTCGATTTAGCATGGGGAACAAAAGCCCCATGATTACAGGCTTTTACATAAACGAATTGCTTGTCAATTTGGGGGAAAATCGTTCTAGGGTTCATGGGTTTGGGGATTTGCTTGAGTTTGTGTTTTTAGGTTTTAAAAACTGACTTTAAACGCGGCTGGAAGCCTTGGTTCATTGGTCAGCATGTTGCATTCCATCCATGAGGTCCCGGGTTCGAACCCGGGCACCCTCAAACATTATTTTTAAGCCTTTTTAGGCCTTAAATTAATTATAGAATCATTTTTAATAACTATAAAAATGGTTTTGTAGACTTTAAATATTTTTAAACACATCAAATCATTTTCTACAAATTTTCTAAATTTAAATAATTAAATACCCCAATTAACAAAATATTTTAACAAAGGTTATTCTTGGTTAAATTTTACTAAAATAGATTTTTTTAAAAAGTAATTAATAAATTATTATTAGTCTAAATGTTGTCTTTGAATGATCATTGTTTAAATCACGTTATTTCAAATGCTTATTCAAATTTTACGTTTAAACTTTAATAGTTATTATAAATTGATTGATTTTTATAATAAAAGGACATAAATAGTACATTTTTTTATTATCTAACAAAAATCCCCAAAATTCCACTTAAAACCCTAGACCACGTTAGAACGTTAAACTTATTACTATTATTCAACTTAAACCTTGTAAATATATATTCTTAGGTACCTTTTGAAGGATTGCGTTGGAACGTTATTATTATTTCTTATTAATCATCATTCTTATACTTATTTGCCATGTGAGTTCTTCATGCCCCCTTTTTACTTTATTTCACACCTTTTGGGGTGAAACATGTTAACTTTATCAACTTACACTTGTAAACATCTTGATACTTGTAAATGCACATGCAATTCATCTTTACCTTTTTGTCATGGTTATTTGTGTTATTGTAAGTCTTATATGAGATACATATTTTGTTTACAATCATTAACTATTGCTAGCCTGGCGACGTCTTAGATCTTTGGGCCTGACAAGCCTATTTGGTGCTAAAGTCGAGGTATTGCCGACTCCTGATGACGTATGCTTGTTCATCATGGGAACCAAATACACTTAGCCAATCTTTTATACTTGTAATCAAGTCGAGGTTTGGTTGTAACGATATGTGTTCTATAACCTTACTTGCTTATGACCTATGACATGAATTGCTACTTGTAACCTTTTTCATATTATGTATGAAAACCTTGGAATCTTACCAACTATTTTTAGTTTACTCTTATTTTTATCATGTTTCAGGAAACCCCCAAGTTTAAAGTGGACTTTTGAAGCTTGCAATAAAACTAGGACTTGGACCTAGTTAATGAATAAAATGTTTATGAAATGTTTAGTCTTGTTTGGAACTTATTTCATGTTTGAGACTTATGCTTGTATTTCATTTTAAGACTTATGATAATAATATTTACAATTTAATATAGCGTTATGTGGCTGTGAACAATCTTAACCCTCACATCTCGACGATTCCGCCGTCAAGGTTGGGGTGTGACAGATTGGTATCAGAGCCCATAACTATAGGGATTTAGGTTATTAGAAATGGTGACCTAGACTATAGCTTATGCATGTACCTCTTAGAATAATATTTATATTCTTGGAAATATATATATTGTTACATGCTACATAATGCTATGCCTTACTTATGTGCAACTTGATGCCTTAGCATAGGTTTGCCTTGTAATTGTTTAAACTTTGTTACTCGTCTCCCTAAACTTACCTTTGACACTTTGACTCTCCCCGACAAATGAAACTTCTTAATCTTATTCTCGACGACACGTGGAATTGTATACTTATGCTTATGACTTGGATCCTTAGACTTATGTCTAATCTATGTACAATCTCATCAAGGTTTTGACTTCATGAACCTAAGAAATTTGTGTGACACATAGACACCTGTATTCTGGATTTCCTGGCAAAAGGCCCTCGGGCTAAGGCAAGCATATCGCATAAATCCTACGGGACTAGTTATGCTTACCTGGGGATTTCTGGGATGAGTGATAAACTATGGTCAACATACACAAATTTCTAAGGCGAGTGGGTCAACTTACCTTGACGTGTCAACGTTTCCAAATGGTAATGTGTTACCAAATGGAACCATTCCATGTGCCTTACAACTTTTGCCTTATCATTGTTAAACTATGATCCTTGTTATTCCAATTCTCGTATCTAACTCATTTTGTATATTCCAGCATGTCTCGTCATCATGGAAAGCGTGGAAATTCCGATCGTAAGTTAGCCGCCTGATTGCTCGACAAATGGCTGCTGTCATCCCGACCATGGTTGCTGAACTTAATAGCACCCTAATGACCAACGCTAGCAACAATGGTAATGGTCATGGAGAGAATAGCAACAACCAAAATGGGAACAACCAACATGGGAATAATCAAACTTGCACCTTCAAACACTTTAGCTCTTGCAAGCCCACTAGTTTTAGTGGCAAGGAAGGAGCCACTGGTCTTCTTGAGTGGTTCGAAAGCATGGAGAATACCTTTATCAATTGTGAGTGTCCCGAGACGCTCAAGGTTCGTTATGCTACTAGTGTGCTCCAACAAAGGGCACTTACCTGGTGGAATAGCGAGAAGAGGAACCGTGGACCTGAAACTGTGCAAGCACTTACCTGGGAAGAGTTCACGAACATCGCTATCGCGAAGTTCTGCCCGAGAAGTGAATTGCAAAAGTTGGAAGAAGAGTTTTGGAACTTGAAGCAAAATGATGGTGACCATTTGGCCTACTCAACTAGGCATCATGAGTTGAGTATACTGCTGCCTCACATGGTCGACACTGTCCCCCGCAACATCGAGAAGTTCATTAAGGGTGTACCACCCCAAATTCAAGATGCTGTGGTGGGAAGCCGACCCACAACCTTGGAAGAAGCCATTACTATCACCGCTCAACTCACCGAGAACCATATACGAGCGGGCACCATGTCTGTGAAGGGTGCAAAGAAGGTAGAGAATACGGCTACCGAGACCGTTAAGGAGACCAAAGCTGAACCGTCTTATAACAACAACAACAACAAGAAGCGCAAGTTCACACCGGCGCGCAATTATGCTGTGGCTGCACCCAAACAACCCCAAAGACAACTTGTACCTGCGGCTGCACCTGTGGCACAAGTGCCTGGGGCTAGGGCTTATGCTGGTCCTCAGCCTATGTGCAACATTTGTAGGTACCATCACCCGGGAAATCAACCATGCCGTATCTGTACTTTATGCGGTAAATATGTTCACTTGGTGGCGACTTGTCACCGTGCACCTAACAACGCCGCCGTGGTCACAAACCGTGTTTGCTACAACTGTGGGGAACCTGATCATTTCAGCCCACAATGCCCTCGTCTTGTGGGTAATGTTCCACAAGCTCGAGGACGTGCTTTCAACATCAACGCTAACCAAGCACAAGCAAACAACGATGTGGTGAATGGTATGTTAACTTACCTTTAACTTTTGTGACATAATTCTTTTCATGTGTTACCTATGTCGTTAAATACCTTTAAAATTGAACAGGTATGTTCCTTATTAATAAAACTTATGCCTATGTCCTATTTGATTCTGGAGCCGATAAGAGTTTTGTTTCGTTAGAGTTTGAACCCATACTTGCTAAGCCACATACGAAACTAGAAAGACCTCTTACCGTTGAAGTTGCCGATGGAGAACCGATCACCGTTGACGTCATTATTCGTGATTGCATCTTAAGCCTTGACACGCATGATTTTCTTATAGACCTTATCCCTATGAAACTTGGAAGCTTCGACGTCATCATTGGTATGGATTGGTTAGCCAAACACCATGCCGAGATCATTTGTTTCGAGAAGTGCATTCGTATACCGTTACCCTCTGGAGATACTTTGAAAGTGTTCGGTGAAAAATCTTCCAAAGGGCTTAAACTCATGTCTTGCACTCAAGCCCGAAAGTGCTTAAGCAAGAAGTATATGGCCTTCTTGGCTTACATGGTCAACACGAAAGTCAAAGGGAAAGAACTTAAGGATGTCCCTATTGTACGAGACTTTCCTGAAGTATTTCCCGCTGACCTTAGTGGTCTACCTCCCGTGCGTGAGGTCGAGTTTAAAATTGACTTGATACCGGGAGCAAACCCCGTGGCTAAGTCACCGTATCGGCTTGCACCATCGGAAATGCAAGAACTCTCTAGTCAACTTCAAGAGTTATCCGAGAAGGGTTTCATCCGTCCTAGTTCTTCGCCTTGGGGTGCACCTGTTCTTTTCGTGAAGAAGAAAGATGGAACGTTTCGTATGTGCATCGATTATCGTGAGCTTAACAAGCTTACCATCAAGAACCGTTATCCTCTTCCTCGTATCGATAATTTGTTTGACCAACTTCAAGGAGCTGCTATCTTCTCGAAGATCGATTTACGTTCTGGCTATCATCAATTGCGAGTCCATGATGATGATATCCCAAAGACCGCGTTCCGTACTCGTTATGGGCACTATGAGTTTATGGTGATGCCTTTTGGTTTAACCAATGCTCCTGCTGTCTTCATGGATCTCATGAACCGAGTATGCAAGCCTTACCTAGACAAGTTTGTGATCGTCTTCATTGATGACATACTTATCTATTCCAAGTCTAACACCGATCATGAACTACATTTGAGATTGGTTCTTGAGTTGTTAAAGAAAGAGCAATTGTACGCGAAGTTCTCGAAGTGTGATTTCTGGCTCGAGGAAGTTCAATTTCTAGGACACGTGGTGAATAGCCAAGGTATTCACGTTGACCCTGCAAAGGTGGAAGCTGTGAAAAATTGGTGTGTTCCTACAACTCCTACCGAAGTTCGTTCTTTTCTTGGTCTTGCTGGTTATTATCGGCGATTCATTGCCAACTTCTCGAGAATCGCGAAACCGCTCACTACTTTGACACAAAAGAATAAACCATTCGAGTGGGGTTCCGAGCAAGAAGAAGCTTTTGAAGCGTTAAAGCATAAGTTGTGCAATGCTCCTATCTTGACCCTACCCGATGGAAACGACGATTTCACCATGTATTGTGATGCATCTAAACAAGGCCTTGGTTGTGTTCTCATGCAACGACGGAAGGTCATAGCTTATGCATCGAGACAATTAAAGGTTCACGAGGTGAATTACACAACACACGATCTCGAGCTTGGTGCTGTTGTCTTTGCTTTGAAGATTTGGAGGCACTACCTGTATGGTACGCAATGTATAGTCTACACCGATCACAAAAGCCTTCAACACGTTTTCAATCAAAAAGATCTCAATATGAGACAACGTCGTTGGGTGGAGTTGATTAGTGATTACGATTGTGACATTCGTTACTATCCTGGTAAAGCAAACGTTGTAGCCGATGCACTAAGCCTAGAGATTCACAACAAGATGATCTCATTCCAAGAAATTCGCGATCGACGTCAATGGTTTGACACTTTAGGTGAGTTCGATACTAAGATCCGACTAGATGTCAACGAGACCACCGTACTGCTACAAAACCTGAGAATAGATAGTGACATCGAGTCTAGTATCCTGGAGGCTCAACAAATGGTACATCGAGAAGGAAGAATGAAGGATGAATTGGAGCATAATCTTCTAACCCAATTGGAAACGAAACCCAATGGGTTGATGTACTTCGCCAATCGAATTTGGATTCCAAACCGCGATAACCTTCGTACCTTTATTATGAACGAAGCTCATCAAACTCGTTATTCTATTCATCCTGGTTCCGATAAGATGTACATGGACCTACGTGGTCAATATTGGTGGCCTGGAATGAAGAAAGACATAGCGACTTATGTAGCTAAGTGCCTCACATGTACGAAGGTTAAAGCCGAACATCAACGTCCAAGTGGATTACTTGAGCATCCCGAGATTCCTATGTGGAAATGGGAACACATATCCATGGACTTCATAACAAAGCTACCCCGAACCTCTCGAGGACATGATAGCATATAGGTGATCGTTGACCGATTGACCAAGTCGGCACATTTTATACCCATACGTGACACTTACAAGACATCAAAGTTAGCTCGTATATACGTTGATGAGATTGTAAGTCGTCATGGGGTACCTCTGCACATCATATCCGACCGAGATGCTCGTTTCACTTCACACTTTTGGTCGTCTATGCAAGAACTCTTGGGTACACAACTAGATTTAAGCACGACTTACCATCCTCAAACTGATGGTCAAACCGAGCGAACGATCCAAACCTTGGAGGATTTGCTACGCCTGTGTGTTCTTGACTTTGGTGGCGATTGGGATACGCATCTACCGCTCGCGGAATTTTCGTATAACAATAGTTACCACTCGAGTATCAAGATGGCACCGTTCGAAGCACTTTATGGTCGTAAATGTCGTTCACCGATCTGTTGGACCGACATTGGTGAAAACTTCATCACTGGTCCTGAACTTATACAAGAGACGACCGATAAAGTTTCGATCATTCGCAAGAACCTTGAAGTGGCGAGAAGTCGACAAAAGAGCTATGTTGACAAGCGACGTAAGCCATTGGAATTCCAAGTTGGGGAGATGGTTCTTCTTAAGGTTTCACCGTGGAAAGGTGTGGTTCGCTTTGGAAACAAGGGCAAACTGGCTCCAAGATTTGTAGGACCTTTCAAAATCCTGAAAAGGATTGGGAAAGTGGCTTATAAACTAGAGCTACCTTCCGACCTTAGTGGAGTTCATCCTGTATTTCACGTCTCAAATTTGAGAAAGTGCTTGGCTGACGAAAGTCTGCATGTCCCGTTGGAAGACATCCAGATTGACGAGTCATTGCATTTTGTTGAGAAGCCTGTTGAGATCATGGATCGCATTATGAAGAAGACTAGAACCACAACAACCCCAATCGTCAAGGTTCGTTGGGAAAATAAACGTGGCGCCGAATTTACTTGGGAACGTGAGGAGCACATGAAGAAGAAATACCCGTTCTTATTTGTATAGTTTCATTTCTTTTAATTTCGGGACGAAATTCTTTCAAGTTGGGGAGACTGTAACATCTCATATTTTTGTTAATTAAAAGTTAATCTTGTTATTCTTATAAGGGCTATTGTTGCCAATCTTGAAATTTATGAGTTATTTATGCATATTCCTTAGTTGTCATTAAATTTTAATATATAAAAGTTAATAAATAAAATATTAAATCGAACGATAATAATAATAATTATAATAATAATAATAATAATAATACTAATAATAATAATAACTAAAATACTAATAGTATAAACAATAACAATTAGTAACTTATAAAAGTTTTAAAAAAAAGAATAATGTTTAAAACTTAAAGTTTATCTAAGTTAAGGGGGTGTTTTGTTAATTTTGAAACTTAAAATAAGAGTTTAAAGCATAAATTGATACAAAGCGAACTAGAGGGACCATTTCTGTAATTAATTGAAAACAAACCCAACCCACCGCCCTTCACCCCGATTTTCCGGCCGCCGGCCGGCAAAGCTCCGGCGCGGCGCCGGCAAGGCCAAAAACGGCCGTTTGACCTTCAATTTCGAGTCCGAAAGATGCCAAAAGCTTCGGGAAAACGTTTCGAGCCATTATGTGCACTTTAATTTGAGTTTAAAAGCTGATTATGTGTTTCGTTCGAGCTATGTAACCGTCGACATCAAGTTCACAACCGTTGACAATTAAATCTCAATAATAATCTAATTAATCGAACATGAACGATCATATACCTGTTCCTAATCGAAATCAATCCTCAATTTCACCTGGAATCAACACAAAACCCACATTCGATTCTCCCTTTGTCGTGAACCTGCAAGCCAATCGAAACCTACTTTCCGAGCGTTATTAACTTCGATTGATCGAGGTCATTACATCAAGAACCATATTCGAAGCTAACTGCAAGTTTAATTGGGTTTTCATTGAGGATTGCTCATCCATTGGATACTACGATCGCGACTTGTTCATCGTTGGATTCACCTTCAATTCGAATCTGTTCGGGTAAATTACAAACATGTATATGCTCGATTTAGCATGGGAAACAAAAGCCCCATGATTACAGGCTTTTACATAAACGAATTGCTTGTCAATTTGGGGGAAAATCGTTCTAGGGTTCATGGGTTTGGGGATTTGCTTGAGTTTGTGTTTTTAGGTTTTAAAAACTGACTTTAAACGCGGCTGGAAGCCTTGGTTCATTGGTCAGCATGTTGCATTCCATCCATGAGGTCCCGGGTTCGAACCCGGGCACCCTCAAACATTATTTTTAAGCCTTTTTAGGCCTTAAATTAATTATAGAATCATTTTTAATAACTATAAAAATGGTTTTGTAGACTTTAAATATTTTTAAACACATCAAATCATTTTCTACAAATTTTCTAAATTTAAATAATTAAATACCACAATTAATAAAATATTTTAACAAAGGTTATTCTTGGTTAAATTTTACTAAAATAGATTTTTTTAAAAAGTAATTAATAAATTATTATTAGTCTAAATGATGTCTTTGAATGATCATTGTTTAAATCACGTTATTTCAAATGTTTATTCAAATTTTACGTTTAAACTTTAATAGTTATTATAAATTGATTGATTTTTATAATAAAAGGACATAAATAGTACATTTTTTTATTATCTAACAAAAATCCCCAAAATTCCACTTAAAACCCTAGACCACGTTAGAACGTTAAACTTATTACTATTATTCAACTTAAACCTTGTAAATATATATTCTTAGGTACCTTTTGAAGGATTGCGTTGGAACGTTATTATTATTTCTTATTAATCATCATTCTTATACTTATTTGCCATGTGAGTTCTTCATGCCCCCTTTTTACTTTATTTCACACCTTTTGGGGTGAAACATGTTAACTTTATCAACTTACACTTGTAAACATCTTGATACTTGTAAATGCACATGCAATTCATCTTTACCTTTTTGTCATGGTTATTTGTGTTATTGTAAATCTTATATGAGATACATATTTTGTTTACAATCATTAACTATTGCTAGCCTGACGACGTCTTAGATCTTTGGGCCTGACAAGCCTATTTGGTGCTAAAGTCGAGGTATTGCCGACTCCTGATGACGTATGCTTGTTCATCATGGGAACCAAATACACTTAGCCAATCTTTTATACTTGTAATCAAGTCGAGGTTTGGTTGTAACGATATGTGTTCTATAACCTTACTTGCTTATGACCTATGACATGAATTGCTACTTGTAACCTTTTTCATATTATGTATGAAAACCTTGGAATCTTACCAACTATTTTTAGTTGACTCTTATTTTTATCATGTTTCAGGAAACCCCCAAGTTTAAAGTGGACTTTTGAAGCTTGCAATAAAACTAGGACTTGGACCTAGTTAATGAATAAAATGTTTATGAAATGTTTAGTCTTGTTTGGAACTTATTTCATGTTTGAGACTTATGCTTGTATTTCATTTTAAGACTTATGATAATAATATTTACAATTAATTATAGCGTTATGTGGCTGTGAACAATCTTAACCCTCACATCTCGACGATTCCGCCGTCAAGGTTGGGGTGTGACAAATAATAATAATAGTAATAATAACACCCAAATATAATTATGTTTAAGTCAATTCGGGTTAGATTGTGTTCTTGAAGTGAGACTAGGTGACACCCATCGCATCGCGTAGTCAAACCACTATATGATAAATATATTTTAGGATGACAAGAGAGAAATTTCATTCAAAGTGTAAGACGCCTAATACAACATTTTAAACATAGAGTACAAGTATAGTTCAACTTTTACCCCCTATTTAATTAACTTCTTCTAATTAATCTATACTACTATATAAAGCATTTAGGAAGGATACAATTGTGATTTTATTTAAATTGTAAGACAACTAACACAAATTTTTAAGCATAATATACAAGTGTGTTATGTAATAGTTCCTAAATTGTCCTCATTAACTATACTTCTTCTAATTAATGCATTGCTTAATTCACTAAATTAATTATTATATTATTAATAATGATTTTTAAAATAATATTTAAATTTACATTTACTATTTATATTTATATATATATATATATATATATATTATTAAAATTAAGTATTATCTTATTTATATACATAAGTATATAATCACTAAATATTACATAGTTATACTAATAATAATAATAATAATAATAATAATATCTATATTCTATACTACTATATAAAGCATTTAGGAAGGATACAATTGTAATTTTATTTAAATTGTAAGACAACTAACACAAATTTTTAAGCACAATATACAAGTGTGTCATGTAATAGTTCCTAAATTGTCCTCATTAAGTATACTTCTTCTAATTAATACATTTCTTAATTCACTAAATTAATTATTATATTATTAATAATGATTTTAAAATAATAATTAAATTTACATTTACTATTTATATATTTATAAATATATATTATTAAAATTAAGTATTATCTTATTTATATACATAAGTATATAATTACTAAATATTACATAGTTATACTAATAATAATAATAATAATAATAATAATAATAATAATAATAATAATAATAATAATAATAATAATAATAATAATAATAATAATAATAATAATAACACCCAAATATAATTATGTTTAAGTCAATTCGGGTTAGATTGTGTTCTTCAAGTGAGACTCAGTGACAGCCATCGCATCGCGCGAGTCAAACCACTATATGATAAATATAGGGTCCTAATATAGAGACACCCACCAGATAAATCGACACCCCCCTATACGCCGCGTATGGGTCCATACGCGGCGTATAGGGTCGAATACACTGAAAACGAGGAAAATTCAGGGGGGCTGTCAGAGAGCTATACGTCACATATAGCCCTATACGACCCCCTATACGACACATATAGGACTATACGACGCGTATAGCGAATTTCGACACTGACTACGAGAAAAAATTCAGGGGGCTGTCAGAGTGCTATACGACACATATAGCCCTATACGACCCCCCCCCTATACGACGCGTATGGGGCTATACGACACATATAGAAATTTTGGGGTGTTGATTTAAAATCATGGGGTGTCTATTTAACGGGTCCCTAAATATATCTTAGGATGAGAAGAGAGTAATTTCATTCAATATTATTTAATACATATTATTTTATAATATGATATTATTTAATTCACTTCATTAAATTTTATTTTATTTATGATACTATAATTTGACATTTAAATTTATATTTAGTAATTATATTTTTATAAGTAAGTACTATTTAAATTAAGTATTATTTTATTTTAATGTTTAAGTAGATAACTAATATATGTCTTCATATTTATACTAACAATAATACTAATATTTTCTAGGGGCATATTACGAGTTTAGTAATTTTAATATATATGTAAAATATGTTAGTTAATGACATATTATTTAATATGTTTCAAAAAATTATTACAATAATAATAAATATTCTCATATAAATACTACTACTAATTATTATTATAAGGTTAATAGCAATAAAAACAACAACTATAAAATTTGTGTTATTATATTAGTTACAATATAATATCGTGCATCAGTCATGTTATTGTATCTATAATAATTTAATGCTTGATAATTGTATCATGTCAATATAATAATGAATTACTAAAACATATGTAGCGACAATCCAAGTGCCTATATAGTTGAACTCACCGAAAACATGATAATCCCAAAAATTAAAATTATGACGTTATTTTATACGCTCCAAATCAAACCGCGACAAAGCGCGGGTCTAACGCTAGTATCATTTAATATCTTAAAGAAACTCAATAGTAAATAAAATAATTACTTCAAAGTAATTAAATCACTCAAATAAAATCAAGCAAATGATTTCAAAAGTAATATTAAAAATTCTTAGGTTTCTTGATTGTATAGAAAAAAATATTAATCTAAAATGAAAGATATAAATGTAAGAAAGAAAATGAGAAAATCATATAAGAAAAAGAGAATGTGATTTTAGCAAGTGTTTAAAATCATTTTAATTAAAATGTGTATATGAGTGTAGCGAAAAAACCAATCTAAAAATACATAAAATCACAACATAAGCCCCAAAATCCTTGATTTATTAAAATAGATAGATGTAACCGAAAACAATATTTTCAGAACCGGATCAGACAGTGAATCGGTCGTCATACTGGTTCATGATCAGACTGGTTTTATGAACCGGATTACTTCATAATTAATAAATAAATATATTTATTTATATACATTTTTCTAAATATTAAAAGAACTTTAATACAAGTCAAACATTACAACTTTAAGCTTTAGAAATTCTAATCTGCCTAAACTTCCATTTGAAACTAAACACAAAATTAGTAATCTACTAAACCTTTGCCCTAATGCATCTTGAATGAACATCATACCGTTTACGATCTGCAACCAGAGGAGCAATACCGGAGTTGCGACTGGATGCGCTCAACTGCGACCGGATGAGCTTGACTTCGACCAGAGGAGCAATGACCAGAGCTCGGCTTCGACCGGAGGGGATGACTGAGGAATCGCGAATGGGAAGGAGGTCAGTAGAATGGATATGCGAATGGGAGGAACTAGGGAGGAGTGGAGGACTGAGGAATCGCAAATGGGAGGAACCGGCGGCTCGCTCAAACCCGGTCCAACCACTGACTCGGGAAAGACCGGCCGAATCAAAGGCTCTAGAACGAATTGCACCTGATTGGTTCGGTCACACAGGCGATTCATGGTCGGACCGGTCGGTCCGATCCGACCCTCAAAACAGTGACCGAAAGATACATAAATGTCAAAAAAAGAAAGTAAACACATAAATGTCCTAAACACAAAATAATATTGAAGGTTGACAGACGGTAAAAGAAGAAAAATTATATTTTCCCACGTTGTACAATCTCACAAATGTTAATACAAAATTATCAACTTAAATTTCAATCTAAAGATTTATTTTAATAAACATTTACATAAATTCATCTTTAATTCATTTAATTAATACTTAACCATTGATATAGTACTAATTTAAAAATACAAAACAACATGATTCATATAAATGTGTGCATCTTCTTTACTATATTCAGCAACAATATTTTTATATAATTATTTAAAACCAAATTAGTTTTTTTTAACTAAAAACTCATGAACATAAACATATCATGAAATTGCAACCAAATGTGTGGTCAGTGCATCCCGTGCATTATGTGGACACAAAACTGGCACCACTCATCACTCATCATCCGAAACTAGAATTTTATTCTTCATTCATCCACATATAATCTTCATCAAACCCCCATTTCTTCTACTTTCTCCTTCATTCATCCACAATCCCCCATTTTCGTCCTCTAAAACCTCCAAATCGACCCATTTTTACCAAATTCTCAATCTTTCCACTGAATGTGAAGTGGGTGTTCGTCTAAAACCCCAGATAAACAACCCCTTTTACTGGGTGTTTCAAGATCTCACCCAATTCCACCATCTCAAATCATGTCTACCGCTATGATTTGGGTCGTTTCTCCTAACTCCGACGTATGCAATGGATTCTTGGAGACCACAAGGGGTGTCGATTCGTCGAGATTGTTAGCCAAAGCGAAAGGGGTTTTCAACGGTGGTAGATTGAAGAATGTTGGTCGGAAACACAGGTGTTACTCGTTCATTCGTGAATTGGGTGCGAGAAAACCCGATGTTGTGCCGAGGGTGGTGGCTAATCCATCTGGGAATTTGGCGATTTCGTCGGAACAATTGGTGTATGATGTTGTTTTGAAGCAAGCTGCTTTGGTTAAAGAGCAAATGAGGTCGAGAGAAGATGATATGGAGGTGAAACCTGAGGTTGTTCTTCCTGGAACACTTGGGTTGTTGAATGAAGCTTATGATCGCTGTGGTGAAGTGTGTGCAGAGTATGCCAAGACATTTTATTTAGGTTTGTTGATTCTTTTATATAAAGTTTTGATTTTTGATGCAAGAATGTTTGAACTTTAAAGATTGTGCATTTGGTTTGTGACAGGAGTCTTTGTTATTTATTTGTGTGATTGTATTGATGTAGACAGTTGTTTCTAATTTGTTTTCTTGTTATTGACAGGAACCTTGTTGATGACACCCGAGAGGAGAAAAGCTATATGGGCGATTTACGGTGAGTTTTTTAGTTTAATGATTTTTATGGCGATTTATGGTTAGTTGAATGATAATCGAAAAACTCATAGTTTGGTTTTGATATTTTTGATAACGGGCTATGTGTGTTCGGTTTTGGTTACATACATTTACAAAGCTGAATTAACTTGTTTTCTTACATGCATTCGTCGTATGTTTTGTAAAAGATTATATCATATCATTCAAACTTTTGAGAATGTGTTATTAATTTACTTTGTAATTAGTTAAAACTTAAAAGAACTTTCTTGGTTGAAGTTATGCCATCTTCGATTATTACTTTTACTTGCTTGATAAGAAAATTATACATACTTTGACTTTGACTTTTGTTTCAGAGCTCACCTTGCTACTCGATAGGTTCTTCGATCTTTTCTAGCGATCGTAAAATAATCTTAGACAAAATTTAAGATATAGAAACGGGATAGATTATAAAAACACTCTTAGGATTAGAGGATTTTCTATAGCAGAAACAAAGAGGCGGAAAAAATTATTTTATACATTACCAAAGATTCACATACCTTGTGATTATTTGTGTGAAATTGTACATAGAGGTATAAAGCACTTTCATTATTTGTTATGTGAAATGATAAAAGTATCAAACTCCTTTAGTATTGACTTCTTGTGTTTGGTTCAATCAAACAGTATGGTGTAGGAGAACCGATGAACTCGTTGATGGACCTAATGCATCACATATTACTCCCAAAGCTCTAGATCGATGGGAGTCAAGATTAGAAGATCTATTCAATGGACGCCCTTTTGATATGCTTGATGCTGCTTTATCAGATACTGTTTCTAAGTTTCCTGTTGACATTCAGGTTGACTTTTATAAAATTGTGCTCCAAATAGATCATGAACCGATCTAATTGCATAACAGGTTCTTTCTCTTCACAAATTCCTGATGGTTTTGTGTTTTTATGATTGTTCCAGCCTTTTAAGGATATGATTGATGGAATGAGGATGGACCTCAGAAAGTCAAGATACGAGAACTTTGACGAGCTTTATTTGTATTGCTATTATGTAGCTGGCACGGTTGGATTGATGAGTGTTCCGATAATGGGAATTGCTCCTGATTCTAATGCACCAACAGAGAGTGTTTACAACGCTGCTTTGGCTCTAGGAATCGCTAATCAACTCACAAACATCCTTAGAGATGTAGGAGAAGAGTACGTTTGACCTGCACTTCTTTGACTTTTTCGATCAATCCAGCTAATTTAAACCTCAAAATTAATCCAAATCCCCAGTTTTAAAGATGAATATTATCTCAACATACAAATTTCTTCTAGTTGCAACAAACTAGCAAAGTTGCAAGTCAGTCTTGACTTTTGATAAGTATGAACTATGAAGTTTGACCTCATGCTTTGTTCTTGAATTTTGAGGTCAATCAAGCAAATTTTAACATCAAAATCAATCAAATTCTGAAATGAATTTTAGATGAATGAGATACGTTCATGGAAGTGTAAAAAAGTACAAAATATTAGCAAAAGTTGACACGGCGATCTTGAAAATTAAATGTCATTGTATAAAAGTTTGACTTCATACTTAGTTCTTGAAGAATTTTTTCTCGTCCAGTGCAAGAAGAGGACGGGTTTACCTGCCGCAAGATGAACTAGCACAGGCTGGATTGTCGGATGAAGACATTTTTGCAATGAAAGTAACTGACAAATGGAGATTCTTCATGAAAAAACAAATAAAACGAGCAAGAACATTCTTTGATCAAGCAGAAGAAGGCGTTACACAGCTAAGTTCCGCTAGTAGATGGCCGGTAAGCTTCTTATACTACATTAAAAAATAACCTCAACCAGATGCCTTTCTGCACACTAGATCCACAATATTTGGCGGGGCGGGTGAGTTGGGTGATGGGTTAAAATGAGTAAATTTTAATAAGGATCGTTTGCCCAATTTTTTTTTTCCTATTAATAGTTCGGATTATTACAGAAAACCTGACAGACCCTACCAATAGCTTTTTGTTGTGAGTGACAATTTACTGGGCACGTTCGTATATTTCTTATTACAAAACTATATTATGACAATAATAATAATGTAGTTTTCCAAATAAAATGATTTAGGTTTTAGCATTCATTGAAAATAGAATTTAGCGATCTTCCACCCGTTTGACCCGTTTCCTTTACTCTAGTTCTTTATACCCGGATCAACCCATTCATTTGTAAATGTGATCTAATGACCTCATTGATGATAGGTTTGGGCATCACTACTATTGTATCGACAAATACTGGACGAGATAGAAGCGAATGATTACAATAACTTCACGAAGAGGGCGTATGTAAGCAAAGCAAAGAAGATAGTTGCTTTGCCCGTTGCTTACGCGAAATCTCTTGTGCCCCCATCATCAAGAAAGTTAGCTTCAAACTAACATCATGCCATCAGAGGGTAAATTTGTAATTTACTCGCTATATAGTTGTAGAAGATGAGAATGGTCAATATCTGTAAATCACAATTTGTTGTTACAGCTTCAAATCAGATATAGAATAGAAATATTTGTTTATGTAGAAATCCAACAAGAGTGAAAACGAAGTAGCAGTTTTAAAATTTAATTAAAAATCGAGATAAATTCTTTGGTAAAGGATCGTTTGCAAACACTAATAATTTGGTGAGGATACTAAGAGCTTTCAATCTAGCGTCCTGGTAGAAAGTCAATTTAGAGACAAGCGCATTGGTCGGGTAAGCCTTAGTGATGAAAGAATACAAACGTTGGCGAAGAAAATGAGATGTCGCCATGGTTCTTTACCATTCCCATATTTAGGACTTCCCATCAGTGCTAATATGAACATGGCGGTAAATTGGAGCCTGGTTATTCAGAAAATGAACAAGCGTCGGAAAAGATTTTCTGGAGTTCAGTGTAGATGTTTTCCATAAGTCTAGATGTATAATGGGCAGCTATGGCATGATAATTGGTCAAACGAAGGTGTTCTACGTGAGCGTTTCCCAGCCTTGTACAAGATCGCTACACTGAAGCGTGCTAGAGTTGGTGAATCAGTAAAAAAAGTTGATGGTAGAATAGAGTGGGAGATCAAATGGAAAAAGATTACAAGAACCCAATTCAAGTGCAATACCTGTCTCGTTACCGCGTGATTTTGAATGGTATAACTGGATACCAATGAAAGTCGATTACTTTACATGGAGACTATATGTGGAGAAATAGCGGTTAGAACGGAGCTAGCAAAAAGAGGGGTAACAACGTCGGGTACAAACACAAACTGTGTTCTTTGCGAGATTAGAGAGGAGAGAGTGAATCACTTATTTGCTAGTTGCTTATATGCAAAAGAAGTATGGTGGCAAGTTCACATGTGGTGTAAATTACCAATTCCTACGAATTTTGATTCGGTC